>MU184766.1:118365-133377 GCA_016904865.1 Pissodes strobi
AAATATAAAAAAATTGTTATTTCAACGCATACATTTTTTAATCTACTAAAAACAACATTACTTTATTTATAAATAAAAACATAACAAAATGTATGCTAAAATAATATAAAAAACAGATACCTAAATATAAACTGCAACAAAAAACATCACCTATACTGCACGAAAAATTAAATACAAAGTAGCAAAAAAGGTACAACGTTTTAATCGGTCAGGCAGCTAACACAGACTTCTCTATAGTGTTCTTTGCACCCCTGGCGATTACATTTGACACATGTTATTCTTGTAGATTTGTCCTTATTTCTTGGGCATAGTATTCGACGTTGTCACAAGGTCGAATAATATTATTTGGCCTAACAGGCACTTCTGATACCAGTTCTTCTAGACCCAATAATGCTCGTGCAGCACTCAGATTTTGTCTTTGCATTTCGAGCTTGTCGTTTGTGGCCCGGTAAATGAGCTATAATATTATGTGATCTCATACGTACTTGTAATTTTGGTCTTTTATTTTTCCATTGTGTAGTTTGGTCTTTACCGACAAAGAAATTTTCACCGGAGTTCAAATATTGTCCTCAAACTCGTCTGAATCTTCAGCATCGGCATTTTCTTCCTCCCCACTCGAAACTTCTTCAAACCATTTCAACAAAAGCTCTGTCTGGGTCGTTTGTTTTGTCCACACGTCTTTTTTATCCAGCGACATGATGTTTTTGCATATCTCTGGTTCTAAAAATTTCAGTAAATTATTAAAATATAAGTACTACTTTAAGTACTAGGTGTTACAACTTTGGTTGCGTGGGCTACACTCGTAGCCCAGTGACATTAATCTTCAAATATCTCGAACAGCCGAGCATTATAGCGAGTGGGTGTTTACTGACTGTTAGATTAATGTTTAAACGACAGCTACTGAAAGGCGTGCGAATGTAGCGTCTCCAACCGCTTAATAATCTTGCTTCAAATTAGAGTGGGATACAACTGTAGCCCACGCGACTGGAAGAGTTAAAAATACAGAACTGCAAGCAACATAATTAATGTAATATAAATAAGCAAAGTTAAACTAATAACATAATATTTTATTTTAGTTTTTTGATCAAACCTAAGCGAGCCAAAAGACTATCCACTAACACATCCACGACACACATAACGACAGTCACAAAGCGCTGAAGGACATCATAAGAAAAGGGATGATCAAAATAGCTACAACAGCTATAAGGCCACAACAGTGTTATAAAAGCTACTACACATTATATTTTATTAACCGCATGTAGAATAAAATTTATTTACATTAATAAATGCTGCAACGGGAAGTCCATTAAGCTTATTGACAACAATCAAATAAATGAATTTAAATTACATGAACCGGAGAGGATAATACTCAATAATTCTTACCACAAAATATAGCATCTTTTGTTGCTAAATGCAGTATATAAAATAAAATTAAAAATCTTTTATAGTGGCAAAATCAGACTGTTACAACGAGTTTTATTAAGTCATGGCCGTGACCCTCGATGCACGATTCTTCAAAAAAGGTATAGCCGAAATAGTCATATATGCGACTCGGCAACTTCTTTATCGAATTTATTATTAGTATATTGCACACATATTTTATATTTTTGGTTAAAAATATTTGTTGTTTTATGAAAAATTCAAAGCGTTCTTGGGGTCCAGTTTAAAATAACGCTATCGTAAATAACAATTATTCTAATAAATGATAAGAAATTGGGTAATCTATATTAGTTTTCTAATGGAAACAAAGGGCAAAAATTAAAGTATTTTTGTTTTTTAACTTGAAACATGAATTATATTTGCATCGAGCGTACTGTATCCCTCGTTACTTTTTGCTACAAATAGTTGAACACTTCATGCCTGGCTCTCCGCTCGCTTCGGGCGCGCAACCAACAAAATTTAACCCCGTACTAACCCAAAACATGGACGAAAATATCTTCCTGAATTAATTTCCATAATAAAGGCAATTGGCAATATACAAACAAGCAAAACGAAACGAAGCGGAATCACATGATAGAAAATGTTTACAATCGGACGGCCGATTGTCAGTCACGCCATCCCGCCGACCAGTGAGTGCGAAGAGCTACAGTATACCTACGCGAATGCGACCAATAGGAGAGAATGAGCACGCTCAATTGTTTGCTACGCGTCGAAAAATAGTTCTAGGTTGAAATATAAATAGTATGGGAGAAAATTAATATTCGGCATTTCAACTTGAAATAAGTTCCTCTTATTAAATTAAATAATTTTGATATGTAATTTTGATAGCATTATTGTTCAGGATCACCTATTTTTCTGCAAAATGACATAATATTAACATCTAAAATTAAAGCGGTAAATAATTTTCCATAATGTTTTGCAATTATTAATTTTGACAAAGAAATATCGGATTCTGTTAACTCAGGACACTTTAAACATGTAATAGCAAACAAGCAATAGGTACTTACTTTTCTAAAATAATGTTCGCAGAGTACGACTATTTACTTACGCATGGAATGTAATATTTGGGTTCAAATGAATGGATACTCTGTCTTCATGCACATGGTGGCTACGCGACGCGATCGGCGTGCGCGGCAAAGGAGAGTAACTATAGGTGGTGATGTTACATAAGGTTTAGTTTGCATAAAGTCTCTAGTGGAAAATAGATATTCAACTTCCTATTTTTTTTGTGTTGCCTTCGGAACTATATTGTGAATTAAACAAGATTATTATTTGTCTTTTTTGCTTCGATGAACACAATATATTTTCCACACAAGCATGGGTTAATATACTCTAAAAATATATAAAAAAACTTATCCTGGGACCTGGGACCCAAGAACATTAAGACCGCCAGCCAGAAATCCCGAATCACTTCTGATATGCGTAATAATTAATCGACGGCCTTTTCCCTGATGGGGCTTTTGGGCCCGTCGAAAATACGACAAGGAACGTTTGTCTCGAATTTTTGATGGTTAAATCTTGCCAAACTTTTAGTCGCTTGTTACCCTCATTTAGCCAGGTTTCATCGGTATAGTAAATCTTCCTGCCTTCGCGTCTATATTATGCAATTTATTCTAAAAACTTCCTTCTACTATAGCAGAATTTGTTGTTTCTCTCCCAAAACACTTTGTTTCTTTTTAAATATCTCATGTCCATGCATAACGTGTGCTATAAAACACGAAAAATAATAATTATAGGTAACATAATATATCATTGCCTGTCTATCTGCTTAATTTTATTCTCCTTGGAGTTTAATTTCTGAGGGAAAATGTGTGCCATATTTTCGTCTACCGAAATCTTATGCTTATTACTTTTTTCACTTTTATTACCTTGACGGATGTATTGCGTGTCTTTTCAATATGTTTTCCATTACACGGCTTGATAATTTCGTCAAAACTTCGCTCATTACCGCTGCATCTTCGAGAAGAACATTGGGGCCTTTTGTTGACTTTGTGTGTTGAAGCTCGCAAAACCGTCAAAAATGCTTAAATAGGTTTTTTTTTGTTGAAACACTCTATATATTGTAGCATAGATCATGTGTGGCCCGCAGTGGAACATTTGGCCACTCTGTCTGAACTCTGGTAAAAAGTTAAAAGTTAACCGGATTCGTCATGACAGAGGCCATGGAAAAAATCGCCAACAGCAGCATTAGATATCCTGCCAGGCTTTTCATCACTCGAGGCTTGGGTCACCGAACATTAACAATACACTAGAAGCTTCACCTGCCCCCAGCATTTTCCTCCTTGCCCCGTCGCGGAACCTGGTGAAATGCTGTTTAACCGCTCAGGCTCCGTGCCACGTATCACCTTCGTATCTAATCGTTCCGTGGAAGTTTGGCGTCTCGCCTTTGTAAGCGCTACATCAAAAGTGCCGACTAAGAGTGGACCTTCTAGTATCTTGCTATTGTTCGATGCCTGGGTCATGCAGTGGGAAAGAGGAGGGACAGTTGGAAAAATCTTCCTAAGAAGATGGGAAGATACACTTACCCCACAATTGCAGCACCTGAGGATAGCCTGAGACTGAAGAGAGCATACACAGTGGCCATCTCAACAAACGGACAGTGGGAACGTAGCGTTAATATGTAGCACCGATGGCTCATAACTAGTGGGAAAACAGTCATACACAATGAAACAATGAACGAGGACAGCCAAAGGAATAAGGAGGAAGCGTAGGTTTCCTTGGTAATCAAGCCGTACCCATCACGGTCTATATATCCGAGACTAACTCCAAATTGACCCAGTATGGCGGGAATGCATTGGAGTGGCTGGCACAGGCAAGAGAGTGAAGATGATATGGGTGACAAGATGCAACGGGGTAGCGGGGAGCGGTGGCAGGTGGCAAACTTGCCAGGCTCTGCCCGGGTGCCCTTTGCGTAAGCTCGGAGCTCTTTTTTGGGCTTTCTAGAGAGCAAATAAGAGCGGCAATCAAAGAGCGGACTGATCAGGGGAAAAGCTTTTAGGGGGAGCAGACAGACCAAGAACTTTATTGTTGAGCCTGATAAAATCAGAGTGGAATGATTCCTGACGAGAGAGGAGATCGATTCTTCATTACCCTAGTAAGGGCAATCTCGTCAAAAGATATGTGAACATGTTTGCAAGTCTAGCCATTTAATTCTCATTATCATAATCTTCAACGACACTGTGTTATATCCCAAAACATGGCATATAACCATTAAATCCTCGCATAACCCTCCCAGCGCCATCTCTTATCGCAGCGGATATTAACTTTATGCATAAGAAACTATCTACATTTAATTGGGAAATAGAACGTCTTCGAGCCATCACACACATTGCATCTTATAATGCCAACTGGATTAAATACGTAATCTATAAGCAAAAGAGTCACAAACAGCGCTATTGGAACTACCGGATACTTAATTTCAAAACCATCTGGACACGCCGATATAGCCATGAAACTCTTGAATAAATGAATGAATGAATGATCTAGGTGGTTGTTAATATACTGTGACCTGTAAAAATCTATTGTATCCCACTTCCACGGTGCTTCCGTTGATGTGATTCTCAATCAGAGTACCTCATCCAGCTTCAGCGCTTTGATAATAGCAAGTAGACTGAAAGTTATGTTTTGTACTAGAATTATATATTTACACCGATAATTTCTTTAGTAGTTGTATTATTGGTCTGATAGTGTGTGAGGTTGATTCTTAGTATTGACCGAAATTCGTTTTACTCTGGCATCGCCAGATTTAGATAGGTAATTGATATGCTCACCCCTAGCTCAAATCTAGCAGCTAATAAGATACACAAACTTGATGGTTTCTGAGGAGAGCGCTACCTGTTAGGGTGCGTGAAGGAGTAAAACCCCTCTCCGTTATCTGGGCAGATGCGTTGCCTTGCAAGGGCGAGGCACTGCATCTTATCTTGTTTTGTTTGTTGCGCCCCTCTTTCGGAGGACAATTGGCTTTGCTACGAGGCAATACGCCAGCACACCCCTCGTCCGGCACTTAGACAGAGGCAGAGCTACCCTTCTGCTTGTGTTGCACGATATTTCAGTTTGAGGGCCCTTGAATTCGATGAGTACCTCAAGTATCACGGGCCTGTGCCCCTGGTGATTCCCGACTCTTGCACAAAAATACAAATCTATGAACGGCACAGTTAGAAATGGTTCGACCGCAACATCCGGCTACCACCGGCCTGGATACCGGCGTGAATGGGTATTTCTTCTAGCTAGGTAAAAGTAAAACTGCATAAAAACCCTGGCTAGGACGTCCGATTCTTCCTCGGGGAGCCCAAATGGTCCCTGAACGACTGCCACGCGTTACCCAAAATAGCGACGAAGAGCCGATACCCGACACGTGTTGATTCAACCGAGAACGAAGCGGAAGTATGGGTACGGCATCTTCGGGTCGGGAATATTCCAAGATAAAGGGACTGTGTGACTGCCATGGAGTCAGCTTCTGATCTTCATCAAGAAGTTAATAAATTAGAGGAGGTGGGTGGTTGGTGTAGGTCCGTTGGCTTCCCATCAATTATCACTTGTACTTAACCACAAAAGTAGTAGTTATTGTAGTTCTATAATAACGACCGTGGAAGTACTACTGCGTTGTCTAAAAGTGTCGTGAATGTTGATGCAGACACCAGGACGCCGACGAACACCTTGGCTGAAAAACCTAATGGAATGGTATGGCAAAAGCACCAGATCACTGTTTCGTGTAGCAGTCTCTAAAATATAAATTGCCAGAATGATAGCCAACCTTCAAAAAACGGCACCAGAAGACGACATAGGTAATTTAGCAGGTCACGGTACCCTCACAGGTATATTATAGGCCTTAGCCTTTCGTGGCCTGTGGCACACACACATAAAAAAAGAGAAAGATAGATGCGTATCCATTGCTTGCATGGACGGACTGTTGAGTCTCAAATTTAATGCTAAATAACCAATACTTTACTAGGTGTAACTGCAACAACACTAAAGAATCCATGGTAATTAGACTAAACACTGGTTCCATTTTGCAAAAAAAAAAACTGGCACACTGACAGTTGTGGCAATAATGCTTTGAATGCTCCAACGAAGCAACGAAGGAAGTATTATCTTAGCATGTTAAGAAAAATTACATAAATCTGCTGTCTTGTGAAAAGCCAAATTCAAGACATGGCTACCATATATATTCCTTTAAGGTCTCTATAAAATCGGAGGTTGTTAATGAATTATGTTGTCATTAGTTTGTAGCCTGTAAATGCTATTGTCAAGCCTTTTAATTTAATCCTACCAGGCGTTCTAAGCAGTCAGCGCAAATATCAGATGAAGAATGTTCGGGTGGAATGTGGATGATTTGTCCTGAAAAGGAAGCTATCTCCATTTTACATATAAATGCCCAATGTCTATCAAATAAAGCTGTAGATTTTAAATGTAAGATTGACATTAAAATACTATGACTAGATTATAGTATGTTGTGTCGAGAGAAAGTGTTAAAAATACGGCAAGTTGTATCCCCTGTTGTACAGGGGAGTCTTGCAGCCAGTGAATGAATCAGATAGATACAAATTGCTTGGTTCAGACCATTTGTCTCTGAATATAGAAGAAACCAGCTAGGTTTTTGTCAAGAGTCGTCTCGAGGGTTTGGCAATTATTGGTAAAATGCCCTCTCGTAATGAAAAGGTAATCCAAGTTTCTCGTTTCGATTGCTGATAATGAGCTCAACAAGTTCAACAGTCACATTATTGGTGTCTAAGCAAGAAATTATTACCAAATTGTTTTGCTGTCAAACGGGCTGTTGGTAGGTCTATATATTATGTCCTGAGTATCTTCTTCTGAGGTACAGCTTGCGCTCAGTTAATTAATATACTTTTGGTCGTCAAAAAAATGGGCAGTAAGAGATGTTGCTAATGTGCAACCACGTGATTCATGCAGGCTACTTTTTAAACGCCACAATATCCTGACTCTCACCTGCTTGTATATTTTGGAGACTATTTGTCTTATGTATGTTAATACGGCTAAAAAAAATCAAACATCGGCTTCGTCGAGTATTGGTGGACAAGGCTTTTTATTGTCTAGCACGTTGACTGCCATAATGTTAAAAAAAAATGATCCCACCGGCCACAACAGCTTTTGATTGAACCCAGATGAAAATATGTTCTTCTAACGTGTGTTGTCTTTAGTTTTCCTAAAATCGAGTTAGAACATGTTTATGTGGGTGAGTGGCTAAATGGATACACGTGGCCTGAACGTGAACATTTTGTCGTAACAGCCGCGTGACACATACCGTGGTCACAGCCGATGTGCAAGATAAAGCGGGGATAATTTTATTATATTACCCCTGCTGCGCTTCTGGTATATGCATATAATATTTCAGTATACTGTGGTCAGGATAAAGTAGAAGGCCAGTCAGCTTCGCAAAATATTTTGCTCACCGGCTCTCTTGAATGAAGGTCATGCTATTTATACGGACGATTATTATACTAGTGTAACATTAGCATAACCTCGCTCGATAAAAAAACATTTAGTAGGTACCCTACGATCGAATCGCCAGCTAAACCCGAAACAAGTTATTGAAAAAAAAATAAAAAAGGAGAGACTGCCTTTGGGCATAGTAGTACAGAAGAGGGAAAATAAAAGGGAGGTCCTTACTTTTGTTACTAAGTAAATGTGTTTATTATTAAGCCCTTAGGGCTCATTCGTAACGTTTCTAATTATGTTTTGCTAATATAAAGTAAAAACATAAGTTCATACTTTATACTTCTTTTACCATTTGGCCTTTGCAGCAGTGTGTACCCATACATAGGTCGAAATGCATTGGCCAAATACATAACCTATTAATACCAGCCATTATATGCCGTCTCCATAAGAAAAACACAGCCTTGTGTCGCATATGTGGGTACACGCGGCTAATAACTAGCAAACCACATGAAACTCCAATGTGGTGTCACGCGGCTAGTATGAATAATTTAGCGTGACACCACGTTGGGTACACATGGCAGTCAATATGCTAGACGAGTTTCATGAGGGCTCTTTATAGTATATTTTGTGGCTCATATTTTTATTTATATAATTTAATCTGGATTTTGCATTTTTTTTTGTAGTTGACTGTATTAATTTAATCTAAGCGTCTTTGGTTAAGGAAACTTTGTGTCTTTGATACTAAAACTTATTTCGACTTTGAGTTTGACTTTGGCATAACAACACTGTCTCGTTGTAAAACGTGGGAATTGTCTCCATATTTTCCTAAAAATCTAAATTTGGTAACAATGTCTGTCAACAGATCTCTTGATAAGAGTAGTATGTCTAAGAGTAAGATATTATTTTGTTAGATCTTTTAGATTAATGCATCTTTTATGGACAACGGTAATGGAGCACATAAACGACATTAGATAGTAATTTAAAATAATATTCTATTGAAAAATGAACTAAGCATCACTTCTTCATGCATCAGATTCTATATCACATATTGTAATTCTTTAAAAACATAATCGTTTAAATTTATTTAAATTTGATAAATACATCTATAATGAAGAAACAAAACGGAAAATTTCTCGTAACGAAATCAGCGAATACAATGGCATATTTAACCTACCGTGAAGATCTAATAAATAGTGAGATACATTTAGAAATAGAAGATAAAGTGAAATATGAATATCCTTCAATTTTTCTTTGGCCCAAAACATCTTTTATATTAAAAAGGGTATATAATATTTTGCGAGAGGCAACCTCGCCTTTCTCTTGAAGTTTCTACCACGCCGTTTGATTAAGAGCCTATGATATCGTGCACATCTTGTCGATCCCAACTTTAATCCAGAGTTCGGAGCAAAACGAAATATAGCTGGATAACAGCGTGAACGAAATGCGATGGAGCGCAGGTTGAGCCATTGTTACATATATTTCAAACTTCCGGTCTTGAAATTTTAAAAATACCACAATATGCTGTTAACTAAAGAGCAAATAATTTAAATGAAACCTTGTAGGTAATTAAATGGTAATTAAACGGTTATGGCATTATCAGTATTTAATGATTTAGAGATAAAGGAGTGTTAAGTCTCTTGAAAATTTTCGTAAAATTATATCTGCCTTACAAGTATACACATCGCACATAAAATGCTCCATAATTTATTTATTTATTTATCGTATGTGTCTTTTGGAGAACATAATAATTTGAAGAATATATGACAAACTAACATAAAACGTGAAACAAACAATTTGCAATTTACAAAAATATAAAATTTTTAAATGTGAAATAACATCACATAACTAAAATCGCAGGTCCAATTGGTTCATCCAGCTGATTGCTTCTGGAGATATATCATAGAGGTCACGTATTTGACCAGGGTAAGCTTGAAGTGGGCAGGCTCCTATTATATGCGACATTGATTGTGAGGGAGATCCACAGTTACATTCCGATGTTTCTCTAAGTCCCCATTTAAACATTATTTCGCCACAACGTCCATGACCGGTTCTGAGCCTGTTTAGAGTTACCCAACTTCTTCTGGGTAGAGCGAAACCAGGAGTTGTATTATCTGGAGTGATTTTCCAAAGTATGTGGGATATTGTATTTGACTTCCACTCATTTGTCCAGCGGACAAGAGCGTCAAAGTTGGTCTCTCTTCTGGCAGACTCGTACGGTGGGTTTCTGGATTTCAGGCGATGTGCGACATGCTCGATATCTTCATGGATTGAAAGGTTTGGATTGGAGATTTTTTTTTATAAACTCTAGTCAGAGCAGCCTGTCGAGGACAGTGGGGTGATTCTATGTTACTAAGAACTGGCAACCATTGGCATGGTGCCAGAAACTGTTCTCATCGTGTGATTCAGTATAGTATCAACTTTTGTGGTATGTTCACTATTCAACCTCACAGGACTGCAGTACTCCGTTACCGAATATACAACAACTATGGCAACTATCGGCTCCCCAGCTAGAGTTTACCAGTTTTTGAATTATGTTGTTTGCTGCGCCACTGCTGAGAGGTGTTCTCTGAAAGTTAAAGATCTGTCCAGAATGACTCCGAGATATTTTGATGAGGGTTTGTTTACTACTCGTCGTCCTGCACATGTAGCCTTTAGCTCTTTGTTTGCTTTATGGTTGTTTAAATGGAACGCAGTTGTCTCAGTTTTTGCTGGAGTTGGTACCAGTCTCCAGGACATAAAGTATTTATTTAAGGTATTGAGGTCATTATTAAGAGTTTGTCCACATGATTTAAAGTCACGATGTTGCGCCGCTAGTGTCACGTCATCTGCATAGCAGAATTTCCTTGCTGTTGTTTCGGGAAGGTCGTTAATGTATAAGCTAAAAAGCAATGGCACCAGGGCAGATTCCTGGGGTAAATCGTCATTTAGGGTAACTGTTCGGCTTTTCTTGCCATCTAGGTGGACCTCGAGTCTTCTATTACTCAGGATCTCGTTTATAAGCACATTTAGACCATGGCAGGGTATTGCTTTCGGCAGCTTATAAAACAGTAAAAGTATCGATAACGTGTCAAGGGCAGCTGTTAGATCTAAAAATGCCACTGCAATCTTCTGTTTTTTTTTTCATATCCGTATTCTATATGTGAAATTAGGGCCATCACCTGAACGCAGCAGCTGCGAGTTGGACGAAAGCGGCTTGCTCAATTGGAAGAATTTCGTCTACAGCTGTAGCAGTGCAGTTGTATATGAGCATTTCCAGTAACTTTAAGCATATACTAAGGAGTGCAATTGGGCGATAGTGATCTGGTCTATCTGAAATCTTGCCTGGTTTAACTACAGCTATGATCTTGGATTTTTTGAAAGCTCGCGGTAAGTGTCTTGTAGAAATAATGTTATTGTAAAAACTAAGCAGCCATTGATCAGTTCTCTTTCCGCAATACTTAATAAATTCAGGATAAATTGCGTCCAGTCCCGCCGCTTTCCCCGTTTTTAAGAATGATATTGCCGCAGTTAGCTCTGTCTCAGTGAATTGTGGCATCCTGTGAGATTCAGCAGCAACGAGGCGTTTTTCGTGGCTCAGTTGTTTTCTGCAAAATCTTTGTTTAAGGAGGCCCGTAGCCACATTGACGGTGCGATTGGCTATGGAGTTAGGGGAGACTACATTGGTTGTCGAAGAATGGTCATGTGAGCTGAACCCTAGTCGCCTCAGTAAGGACCAAGTTTTGCCGCCAGATTTTTTGAAGTCATTATTTTCTACTGTTTCTCGCCATTTTTCACTACTTGCGCTGTACAGTGACTGAATGAGCTCTTCGGCCACCTTCGTATCTCCATTTGTTTCAAACTCAGCGTATAATCTGTCGCTTTCTGCATTCCATCCCAGAATGTATTCGTTTCCGTAGCCCCTTGCTGTAAGAAGAGCTCTTGCAAAACGATCATATTTATCAACAGTGGTTGGAATCTATCTAACGTATTCGTCGCTATATTTTGAGAAGCTTGTTCAATCTGTCTTTTTAAAGTTCCATCTGTTCCTTGGCACAGTCTTTACCAAAGGAATCTGGTTTCCGATGCTTATATGGCACCATGTGTTGGCTGCGCGGAAAACTAGATAAAAATGTTCTGCTAATTAGATCAGTACGACCTTTTTCGTTCCTCTTTGCAAAACAGAGATCTGGGTTATATCCGCAATTCCACCTGGCAGAAAAAAAGGTAGATTTATCTTTGGAGACGCGGATTAGTTCTAGGTCCCCGGTATCAGCCCACTGTAGTAATTCTAAATCATTGACGTCATTCTGAGCGTAGCCTCAATTTTAGTAGTGGCTGTTAAAATATCCAACCGCCAGAGATGGATATCGCATCTTAGGTAGCAGACTGCTCATACAATTTCTATTTGGTGGTTTGTACAGGTTAATGACACTCAGGTTACCAACAATAAATTCGATTTGATGGATGTTATTGCTGATGTCTCTTCTGACGAAGGACCAGATATGTTGCGGAGCCGTAAGTGCCATGGTATATTACCCTAGCAACGTCATATCCCTCTATGTGTCCTCTGCTGCAGAACTGGTTTTTACTTCTAGAATGTGTTTCTTGAACGGCTATTAGGTCTATATTATGAGATTTGGCTAGTCTTGCCAGGTCTTCACATTTAGACTTGCCCGTACCTTCTATGTTCAGTTGTAGAACATTGACTGATGGTCCGAGATTCCTTGTCGTGGGGCTCTCAAAAGAGTCATTTTGGTTATTGTTGTGAGTCATTATGAATATTCTGGTAGTACTCCTAGTCAAAAGATGTAGATATCTACACAGATCGGCTCCATAAATTTTCATGTTACGATTTAGACTCATCGAGTGTTAGTTGTCTGTAAGGTTTATGGAAATATACTTTTCGTTCCTATCATTGCCTACTTACATATTTTCAAAATATATCTTACCGATGTTGGTTCCGTATTGATAGATATTCAAAGGATCTTATTATTGGTTAATATTGTGAATTATTCAGTATATTTGATTTTATTTAGGTATGTATTTTTTTCATATTAACTTTCATATCCATTTTTGATAAATAATTCGTTGTAGTGCATGCATGAATTGCCGTATCACAGTGGCAGACCACGTAAAAAGCTATGCGGTAATTTTAACAGTTAAGTTCAGTTTTGATTATCTCTGGATGGTGGTTAGTGAAATGCGCGAGGAGCGTAAAAATTATGTTTCCGTATTGCCGATAAAATTATTGTAGTTAACTGAGGAAATATCAAAAATGGTAAATGCTTTGTCGTTGATGTTGTTAAAAGGTGGAAAATTTTCTAGTTCTCCTTACACGACATATAATTTCTTTATTGTTATAAGTCAAAATTACCATATATAAAGCCTTCCCATACTGCATCAAAAGTTTACCCAAATTTGTCGTCCTCAGACACTGAAGAGAATAGACAGAAATAGTCGAAATATTCTAAGATTGTCGAAAACTTAGCAACTTCCAGTAACAATGTAACATACTTATTGAATGTTCCTTAGACACGGTCTGTACACACGCTTTGACTTGATAAAACCGGCAATATGCGTAGGAGCAACCAAACTATGCTTCAAGACATTTATGTGGTTTCCAGTTCCTGCAGTTACATGCACTTACTCGGAAGTTAGTGGAAGGTTGAAATAACTTTATACGGAAAATTGATTTCTTGGCGTGTTTGATAAGACTTTGCATCGTCTATGAGATTGTGTGGTAAGTAACCGAGTGCAATATCAGGACCTATGCAACCCTGAATTAGAGCGATTAAGCTTATAGGCAACTTTGAATATTTACTGATAACATATTATATTGATGTAAGTTTACTGTATTAAAACTGTTTTGATCATGAAGAATATGAAGTGTCTGCCTTAAATTTAAAATATTTCAAGTATTATCTGTGGGGTGAAATATAAACTTCTTAATGATTTTTATAGGCTTAAGCTACATTTTAGGAAAATTTCCTCTAATGAGATATTAGTCAAACTATTTTCCTCTTACTTAACCCTTAACTTGTGAGTTTCTGATTATAAGACCTCAGTGGTGAAGTGGGGTCAAGATGACTCCATTTTTAATTTTAAAATCTTGCTATCCAGAAAAACTCAAAACTACTAAACTAGTAATCATTCATTATTTATTAATAGATTTAGCAATTCAAAATTAAAATTCTAAAATTACATGCATATTGTATCATATATATTTAATATCAAAAGAACATATGTGTAATTTTTGTGCTTACAAATTACTAAAACCCTATAAGAATATTAGCTTAAACAAAATAAAATTATACTACAGGTACAGGGTGGCTCGAATTCGAGTCTACGTATGGGGATCTCGAAAACCGTAAGAGATATAGTGTTGGTCAAATTAGGGCAAAATTGCGCATTTAAGTGCCTAACAATATGCGGCTTAGAAAGTATTAAAATTCCGAGTATTTCCGGAGATATCCGGAATAAAACCGAAATTTTGAAAAATCGTTTTATTATTTTCCTGTGATTATTTAAAACTGATTTCAAATTGAACTGCACTTTTGCATTGCCACCTTTTCCGCTCTAACCAATGGTGATATGAAGTTTGGAATCCGACGCTTCGTCTTCAAGGGGTCATCACCAACTTTCCTTTATTAAATATGAACTTTATTTTTGTTATCGTTTTTCAGCTGATATTGGCGTCGCTAATATGAATATGCGTTTTATTTTTTTCTATTCTTTTTTTTAAATTTGTTTTTCTTTTCTTTATATCACCTTGGCTTAAATGTGGATAGTTTAAGATAATTAAATTTTTTTGCAGTTTGTATTTAAAAAAAGGTTGATGACCACTTGAAGACGTCGGATTCCAAACTCCTCATCAAGTTTTTTTTTAAATACCGACTTTAATTAAATTCAATTAACCTAAACTATTCAAAATTAGGCCAAAGAAACATAAATAAAAAAAAAATAAAAAAAATTGAACAAGTTGAAAAAAAATAAAAATATTCTAATATATTAATAACGCCTATATCATCTGAAAAACGAAAAAAAAGCGTATTTTAAAAAAGAAAGTTGATGATGACCCCTTGAAGACAAACATTGGATTCATAACTGGATACCACCATTGGATAGAGCGGAAAAAGTGACAGTGCAAAAGCGCAATTCAATTTGAAATCCGTTTTTAAATAAACCAAGAAAAAAAAA
>MU184767.1:3132-21632 GCA_016904865.1 Pissodes strobi
CGCTCCCGTTTTTATCTCTCTGTATAAAATGTATATGTTCTTCTGCAAGACCAATCTGAGGATCATCATTGTCTTCATCGTGTGATTCTGAATCGTCTACTTCTGTCTTTTATCTTCATTTCCATAACGCATTTCTTTCAAAACTGTAGCGAGGCTGTCATTTAGTTAAACTTCTTTTTCTGATTTTATGTCAGTTTAAAAGCAGAAAGTTTTTCAAGAACCCAGTTTCTATTTATGGGAGAGGCCTATTTTATCAAAACCTGATGATATTGCTTTCGTAAGAAGACCTTTCTTCATTCTGTTTATGATCAGCTTTAAGAGGCCATGAAAGCACTTTTTATCTAATGCGTCTTTAGCTACCTAAAAACGGCAACATCTAATATCTGCGTTAAATGGATTAGTTTGGGTAGAGTCAGAGGGCAAAAATGAAAATGAGATGTCATTTTCGATGCATATCTTAATATTAATATATTATATAACAGTACGAGATAAAGCGAGCTCAAATTGTCTCCAATAACGATCCTCCGTTCAAAACGTCTGACTTATGGTACAACAATCTTTTGAATTCAGTCAGGAAAGCAATGACTCCTGATTGGCTTTTAATATACTTTGTTCCTTCACTCCACCTTCAATCAAAAGATCATATAGATATACGGCCTTGTAAATGGCATAAGGTGGAACGAGTTCTCTCGACGCAGTGCAGCGATCATTATTGTTGCCCCAAGTTTACTTTGGTTCATGATCCGCTCCGGATATTTACACCCAGTTTAAAAAATTAACTTACGTCCGTCGTCCAGAATCATCTGATGGCAAAAATCCTCATAATTTATTATCAGATGGGGAGGATGTTTTCCAAGGCAGTAAGTTCTTCAAAATATATTGGCTTATTAATTCAGTACTTACTGACGCACTACTTCTTTGAATGTTTTGTCACATCCTTTGCGAGAGCTGATTTTGTTATTTTGACGAAGTCAAGAAGATTGTCTTTAAGTTGTGGAATGATTTTGCCCTCTCTAAATGATATTTTACGAAACAGCAAATATCAAAAACACTAAGTGGATAACACTAGTTAGTGCATTTTTATAGAGATTCAACAAGATGTTTTTCAAAGCCTTAGGTAATGATGTCTGACCACCTTTTCTTCGTATTTCTAAGATTGGATTAGAATAGTATCGATGAAGAGCGGACTTTGACATTCTCCATTTAGAGGCTGCCGTTCTCGCTACCATTCCCTTTTTTACATCCAAAACTGCCATTCCAATGAGCTCATAGTCCACAGGAGCATGTGTTTTAGAATTGGGGACTCTTTTATGTCCATTACGCTCATTGCTATTGTATATTCTCGATACCTAAGCAAAGAAAATGTTACTACGACGTAACATTTTCTTTGACCTAAGTAAGAAATATTTTATTTAGTCAAAAAATTATAGGTAGGGTGCATTTTGAAATAGGTAGCATATATTTAAAATAAGTACAGAACTGTGGAGGCGGATTATTCGTAGTGTCCCCATTCACCCCAATCTAATTAAAAGATAGGTCTTATTTAACAAAAAAAATCACAATAATTAAATAATTAAAAAACTTCATTAATTTTAACTTTCAAAACGTTGTTTTACTCACCGAACACCGCTGTATTAACCTCTATATTCAACAATCCGATAAACACAACTATCGCTGCTTGAATCAACAAAAAAAATTGAGGTTAGGATATTTCGCAAGAGAATGATGTCCGCATAACTTAATTTTTTATAACTGCATGTAGTAATAATACCAATCGTCCTTCTTCTGTCACAAATTCGATTGCAGTAACTTTATATTTTATATACTTTGACACAAGGAAAGATTGTTGTAATCAAGTACCTGCAAGAATAAATCTGAATTTGAATTATAACATTAAATATCACGTTAGCTACGTTCTAAAAAAAATACAGCCGTACTTTTCTACAACATTTATTCAATTATTTTACATGCACAAAATCTTAAAAAATGGACATATTCACAATAATTGGATCTGTTTATACCAGTACTCTATTTACTATATATTCTCTATACCTTTTTACAATATATACAATAAATTATAAAAGGAAATTTGCCAAAAATAATACCTCCATATTGTTTTGTTCTTACGAGAAGGGGAATATTAATTAATCCTTCATTGTGTTGTAGTAGGTTTGACATTTTGTTGATTGAGTATACCTATCAATTATTATTATGCAACTTCGTGTTAATTTTATAACGATTTTAGCTTTTTAACTAATAAATTATGTATGGTGTTAACCAATAAGCATGTTGCAAGATGCATCCACTATTTTTTTAAAATATATTATTGAACCAGCATTGTCGTAGAAAAACTATTTACGGGCAGTCATGGGATTTCGCATTTAAAATGTATAATATTTCACTATTACGATAAATATAAAAATGACATACAGAGACGCTTTATTAATATCAACATATAACATCAACTATTTCGCTACTTGTAGCTGTCTATTTGAGGTAGTGTTGCAAATCTGGCCAAAATTGATTTTGGTGCCAAAAGAACGTATATACAATAATCTGTAATAAACACGCCGATCAAATTCAAGGTTCTATATAAAATTAGTGTGCCAGATCCCTATTCTGTAATGTTCAGCCATAATTTGCATAGTAAAATTAGAAACAGGGTATTAAGTTGTCACTGGAGACCTGCCTATCGATGACTTGGTAACTTAAATACTTACGTCATTTAACCCCCAACTGAACTGAATTATAGAATTTGAGGATCTGGCACTTACCGTGTACAGTCCTCGGATTAAATTACAGTTTGTTTAGGACGTCTTAGCAAAAATGTGGATCGTAAGTCTTCGGACCGCATTTATAATATGGATTAGTATTATTAAGTCACTGTTTTATAAAGATCCTATCCAATTTCCACTTTTATGAGAATTTAAATATTAGGAAATCCGGAAAAATAATAAGACTATTTTAATAGTATTCACAACACATGGAAACAAATTACAGTGAGTGCTAGTGTCCGAAGGCGTGTAAGGGAAACCGCGTTACGAGAGTGGTATTTCTTTCTGATCTACCTATATGCTCGCTGGTAAAAACATTGAAGTGAAAAGTTCTTTAAGCGCGCTCAGCACCTTTTTTGTGGGGTTAAATGAGACTGAGCCGTCACGTAACGCTCCTTCTACTGGACAAAACGGTGAATGCGCTTGTTATAATTATTACTGCCTTGCCCCGCTTGTTACGTATCTCTGCAACGAAGGCTCGGATCGAAATTCTGACAAACGATGACCCCGCTTGTTGAAGTTTTCACTTCTATCGTATGGTCTTAAGCACACACAATTTTTTTTTAATATTTAGAGATCAAAAAATTATGCTTACCATATTATCAGCATTCAACTTAATTTCTTCTTATTTCGTAAGTTTAATTACACACTCGCTGTATTACTAAAGTAGTATTAATTTGAACAAAAACTTTTTGGTTTGAATAGTTATATTACCTACTGTACCACAGTAAGGGGCAGTAGTGGTTTTCTTGCATCTCGCTCGCGTTTAAAATACTGCACTAATCTCAAAATTAGAACTTGTTCTTTTTCTGAATAATGTTGGGCCATTTAATTCTAGTTCACAATATTCACAATAAGTACAACAACTTGCGGGAATGTATTAAATTAAATTTAAAAATTTTTGACATTACTTGTAAAAACGATAAGTCAAATTACAGTATGTGATTATGTATTTTCGACTTTTGACGTGTATCTAAAATCACAAAATATGTACTTTACCAGATAAAAAAAATTAGTAATCCCATATAACACTTCCGAAAAAATACGAATTTAAGGCGAATACTATCAGCAGTAATTTGGTATTAAATAGTTTTATTTGTATAGTAGTATTTCTGACTTTTTTTTATATCGATATATATTTCTATAAGCAAATATTTTTGTAACTGAAATTTTTTAGTTTAGATGGACTCACATAAAAATGCAATATTTTCGCCTGTAACATATTTTTAGCAAGTGTATGGTCTGCGCCCTCACATAAATAAACTCCACGAAACGCCAATAGACTGTTTGTAACACCGATGTTAAAAAAGGAATACATTATTTTTAAAAGAAATCAGACGAGATATTTAACAATCGAAATTTATTAATCATACTCGCACTGGATACTCGCACTCACTGAATTCAAGTCTATAAAGGACAACTGACTATGAATCAGGTCGCAGATTTTAAACTTTTGCACTTTTTAAAAAATCGCCATTTATAACGTTAAAATATTTACTTCATATTTAAATACAAAAGGTTTAAAAATAAATAAAGGCATCAACAAAAAACAGCGAAAGCCTAGACTAAGACGGAGATATAAAAAGTCTGATAAAAACGAATATTTGTCAAAGTTATAAATTATGGAACATTTTGCATCCCTAGCAAAGTATACATAAACTAGTAGCTCCACTCCCCCAAATATTTTCTGCCAGCCGCCGAAAATCCGCAGATTGTTGGCAGCGTGTGGAACGTTTTAGTTTAATCAGTCGTTCGTGTGTAGGCAGAGTGTTCAGAACAGAGTCGGATTTGTGAAAATCCTTAACTTTATTTGTATTTTAATATTTTATTTGGACTTCGGTGGAAATATATACGAAGCAATGTAAAATGCAAATAGGTAAAATCTATAGCCGGATCATGGAATATATATACATAGTAATAAAATTAGAGGCGACAAGACCGGAAAAATCGTCTAGGTGTCAGATTTTTTTTAGAAAGAATATGATTTTGCTTGCTATTTCTTCGATATAAGTACATATAATATTGGAATGGTTTGTAAATATTAATTATATTTTGGACCTGTGAAACTAACCCAAAGTTGATTGGACTAACCAAAATTAACCAAATCTATTAAAATTGATTATAACGTATCGGAACCGTTTCAAATGACTAAAATAAGTTGAGACTAAGTGAAACTAACCAAAAGTTGATTGGACGACTAACCCAAACTAACCAAATTTATTAAAATTGATTATAACGTCTCGGAACCGGTTAAAATGATTAAAATAATATGAGACTAAGTGAAACTAACCGAAAGTTGAATCAACAACTAACCCAAACTAACCAAGTCTAATAAATTTGATTATAACGTATCGGAACCGGTTCAAATGACTAAAATATGTTGAAACTAAGTGAAGCTAACCGAAAGTTGAATAGACGACTAACCAAAATGAACCAAATCTATTAAATTGATTATAACGCATCGGAACCGGTTCAAATGACTAAAATAAGTTGAAACTAAGTGAAACTAACCGAAAGTTAATTGGACGGACGACTAACCCAAACTAACGAAAACTATTAAAATTGATTATAACATATCGGAACCGGTTGAAATGATTAAAGTAAGTTGAGACTAAGTGAAACTAACCGAAAGTTGAATCGATGACTATCCCAAACTAACCAAATTTATTAAAATTGATTATAACGTATCGGAACCGGTTCAAATGACTAAAATAACCTGTGACTAAGTGAAACTAACCAAAAGTTGATTGAACGACTAACCCAAACTAACCAAATCTATTAAAATTTATTATAACGTATCGGAACCGGTTCAAATGATTAAAATAAGTTGAGACTAAGTGAAACTAACCGAACGTTGAATCGACGACTAACCCAAACTAACCAAATATATTCAAATTTATTATAATGTATCGGAATCGATTCAAATGACTAATAAAACACTCTGCCTACACACGAACGACTGATTACATTAAAACGCTCCACATGCTGAAAACAATCTGCCGATTTTCGGCGTCTGGTTGAAAATATTTGGGAGAGTGGGCCTAAAACACTTTTTCGATATCTGTTATAATAAGGAAAATAATGACGAATTTATTTCATTGTCAGATTTGACAATTGCTTGAGCCGTCCAATTTACTGAAATCATAATCGTATCAAAGACTCTAATTAATATTCTCACTGAATCCTATATTAATAGGGGATTAAGTTGACATATTTTAACATAAATATTGACAAATTGTCTTCACGTTTTAGTGACATAACCATATTCTGTCTTTCACGCGACCTGGTATAAATAAAAAGAAAAAGTGTAGATTTTGTCGAAATTAAAATTCGTCGATAGAGCAATGACAACTGTATATACAATGTCATATAAATTTGACGGTATTATAATCAGTTTTAATAGATTTGGTTATTTTGGGTTAGTCGTCGATTCAACTTTCGGTTAGTTTCATTTATTCTCAACTTATTTTGGTCATCTAAAGCGGTTCCGATACGTTATAATCAATTTTAATAGATTTGGTTAGTTTGGGTTAGTCGTCCAATCAACTTTCTGTTAGTTTCACTTATTTTCAACTTATTTTAGAGATTTGAACCGGCTCCGATATCTTATAATCAATTTTAATAGATTTGATTGGTTTGGGTTAGTCGTCGATTCAACTTTCGGTTAGTTTCACTTATTCTCAACTTATTTTAGTCATTTGAAGCCGTTCTCATACTTTATAATCAATTTAAAATAACTGGTTTGGTTAAACTGGGTTAGTCGTCGATTCAAGTTTCGGTTAGTTTCACTTAGTCTCATCTCATTTCAAACATTTGAATCGGTTCCGATACGTTATAATCAATTTTAATCGATTTGGTTAATTTCGGTTAGTCGTCCAATCAACTTTCGGTTAGTTTCAGTTAGTATCAACTTATTTTAGTCATTTGATCCGATTACGGTACGTTATAATCAATTTTAATAGATTTGGTTAGTTTGGGCTAGTCGTCGAAGAAACTTTCGTTTAGTTTCACTTAGTCTAAACTTATTGTAGTCATCTGAACCGGTGCCGGTGCCGATACGGTATAGTCAATTTTGATAGATTTGGTTAGTTTGGGTTAGTCGTCCAATCAACGATACCAAAATTCCGTATCGCCAGAAAATAACTCTCATGATGAATGAATGAATAAAGGGGTATAGTAAAAATGATGTGATATTATTATATATTTTTAAATAAATTTTAGGTAATTCCACTATTATTGCTATCTTTGAAACGGTCAAAGCTACAAAGTTGATTAAACTAGAAAAAAGTTGCCATTATTAATGCCTTTTCAAGATCGATTTGCAGTGTTGTTAAATTCTTGTTAGATTATGAGATAGCAACAGTGGTATCACCTAAAAATGACACCCTGTATAGCAATTTTTTTGTCAATTTCCTCCTATGAAATTATTTTTACAACTTTGCTCAATTTCACTTGATTATTTACCCGGCCGGCAGTCAGTAGGTCTTTTGGTACGAGTACATACAATCTCCTGAATACATCTCTGGTAAACGCTTGACTAGAGGAAGCAAGGCGAATCGATCGGACACTTACGCAGCGTATCGCTCATCTCCAATTACCACGTGATATAAAAGAATGTGGCAGAATTACATCAAAAGATTTGCCGCTGAGTGAACCTACTAGTTTGTTTATACTATGTCACTAGTTTGTATGGATAGATACTTCAAGTAAATCTGTTTTATCCGAAGGGGTATGTTTTAAAGCAAATCTCATGTATTATTTCCGCTTTTAAAAATTATGATACATTTTGACTATTTAGAACTAGATCCCAGTTTACTACATCACCTATATTAATTGTTAAATATTGCCTTTCGAACCATTTTTAAACCAAAATATGTATAGCACAAACAATAAGTGGTAACCTATTAAGTTGATTTTTAATAGAAAATTTACTGCGTGACTCCGGCAAAATATAAAAATTTAATTTTTGTCACCTTGTATCAATTTGCTCATTATTAAATAGCTGCTAAATGTAAATTTTGTCGCAAAGTTATTATAACTAGATTAGGGGTTTATATAAGCATGAGACAGTAACAACATTAAAATTGGCAAATAAATAATTCGTAATACTAGGGATAATTAGTACACTGCTTTTAGATGCTTCAAAATAATTTAATAAGATATTTTTCTCTACATATGTTTTGGCTTGATGAGGCCTTTATCAAGAGTACTTGTATACTAAAATCTAAATTGTTATACCCTACTAAACCGCCTGTCGGTATTTTGTTTTTATTGCACCGTCAATTACGCCGGTGTTGAAAGAGCAGGTCAGTTGGTCGTTCGTATTTAAAACGTCTGTTTTTTGTGACTTTTGGATTTCTAAGTACTCCAAAAGGTTCAGTCTTTTGCTTTTTGTGTCGGCGTGTAGAAGTTTGACATTATTCGTATCTATAAAATGGTTATTTTCCATACAATGTTTTGCGAAGCCAGTTTTTAATATTATGTGAAATCGATTTTATATGTTCATTAGTCCTAATATTTAAGTTTCGACCAGTTTGTCCTACGTATACAGCTTCACAGTTCACACAATTTATTTTGTAAACACCAGATTTAAATTGTTTGTCAATTTTGTCTTTATTGTTTATTAGTCTTCTCCCTAGATTATTCTTATTAACCTGAATTGTTTTACAACCAAATTTACTTAATTTTTTTGAAACTTTATCTGTAATTTTCGGAATATAATTATTGATAAATTTACATGGCTCCTTTTCTAATTCTAATGTTGGGTTATAAAATTGTTTAGTTAAAATGTTCTGTTTTTTTCTTTATCAATTTGTCAATCAAAGTGATCTCATATCCGTTATTAATTGCTATCTGTTTGATAATGGATATTTCTTTTTGGAAACTTGCCGACTCTAGGGGAAAGCTGAAATGTCTATGGATGAGACTATGAAAAGCAGAAAGTTTTACTTGCCAAGATTGGTTAGATTTTTTGTGAATTATTGCATATGTTGTTGTAGGTTTCCTATATATATCAAATTTAAGCAAATCTCTTGTCTTTGTAATCTTTATGTCCAAAAAGTTCAAAATGTTAGATTCTTTTTCCATGGTAAATTGAATTCTATTATTTAAGGAACTTAAAAATGTTAAAAAGGTATCTAAGTTTCTGTTGGTTCCTGTAAAGATGCAAAATATGTCATCCACATATCTACCCCAAAAAAAATATATTTCTTATTAATGAATTGTTGGTGTTGAATAAATTCTGTTCAAAATCAGCCATAAAAATCTCGGCAAATAAAGGTGAAATTAGTAAACCATTAATTTGTTTGAATATTTCATAATTGTACTGGAAATAATTTTGATCTATACATGTACGAATTGTAGATTTGAGACCGCCTTTTTCTTTTACTAAATTTTCAGAATTATCTATTAGTCCGGAAATAATACGTGAAAGTTCGTTTAACGGTATGGAGCTAAACAAACTTTTCACATCAAAGGAAACCAATATTGCATTATTTGGAATTTTTAAGTTTTTGACTTTATCAATGAAATCAAAGGAGTTGGTAAGTGCATACTTAGAATCGAATTTAATAAATTTTCGTCAAATATTCGTAACGAATTGGCCTAATTTGTAACATGGAGCGTTCCGACATCATTCACATATGATACTACTGGTCTGACTGGGATATTATCCTTATGAATTTTAGGTAAGCCGTAAAAGAGGGGGGGGGGGGTGATGGCTTCATTAATTTGAGAAAAAATGGTGAGTTATCAGGTAGTACAGAAACGTTATTTTTTAATAATGAAATAATTTGTTTTTGGTATTTATTAGTGGGGTCTTGCGTTTTTATGAAATCTCCATTATTCAAAAGTTCTTTGATAGTATCATAATCTAATTTAGTTAAAATAGTTATCGTGTTTCCTTTGTAAGCTTTCGTTAATATTAGGTTATTTTGCGTTAGTTTTGCTTTTATTGCATTTAAGGTCGTAAATTCTTTTTTATTCAGTTGAGTATTTGAATTAGATTTAAATTCTTCATTGATGCTATATTTGTTTAGTTGCGAAATGTTTGACATATAATTTATTGCTATTTGTGTATTAACTACCAAAAGTTCAAATATTTTTGGTTGTAGGATTGTGGAGAATATCTGAACCCTTTTTTCAACAGAAACTTAGATACGTTTTTAACATTTTTAAATTCCCTAAACAATAGAATCCAATTTACCATGACAAAAGAATCTAACATTTTGAACTTTTTGGACATAAAGATTACAACAAGAGATTTGCTTAAATTTGATATAAATAGGAAACCTACAACAACAGATGCAATAATTCACAAAAACTATAACCAATCTTGGCAAGTAAAACTTTCTTCTTTTCAAAGTCTCATCCATAGACTTTTCAGCTTTCCCCTAGACTTGGCAAATTTCCAAAAAGAAATATCCATTATCAAACAGATAGCAATTATTAATAACGGATATAAGATCACTTTGATTGACAAATTGATAAAGAAAAACAGAAGAACATTTTAACTAAACAATTTTGTATCACCCTACATTAGAATTAGAAAAGGAGCCATTTAAATTTATCAATTATATTCCGAAAATTACAGATAAAGTTTCAAAAAAAATAAATAAATTTGGTTGTAAAACAATTCAGGTTAATAAGAATAATCTAGGGAGAAGACTAATAAACAATAAAGACAAAATTGACAAACAATCTAAATCTGGTGTTTACAAAATAAATTGTGTGAATTGTGAAGCTGTATACGTACGACAAACTGGTGTCGAAACTTAAATATTAGGATTAAAGAACACAAAAAATCAATTTTACATAATATTAAAAACTCTGGCTTAGCAAAACATTGTATATAATATAACCATTTTATAGATACGAATAATGTCAAACATCTACACACCGACACAAAAAGCAAAAGGCTGAACCTTTTGGAGTACTTACACCTGCGTAATTGACAGTGTAATAAAAACAAAATACCGACAGGCGGTTTAGTAAGGTATAACAATTTAGATTTTAGTATACAAGTAGTCTTGATAAAGGCCTCATCAAGCCGAAACATATGTAGAGAAAAATATCTCATTAAATTAGTTTGAAGCATCTAAAAGCAGTTTACTAATTATCCCTAGCATTATTATTCAACGATGTTTCACAAGAATCCTACCCCAGAAACTATTTATTGTATTAAAAATCATTCGTACCCCAATATTATTGATCAAGAAAATGTCCGCACCCTAGATGCCTATGATCGACCTACATCAAAACGGAGCAAGATCAAATAAGTGATTTTTTGTGGCGGAGCATGAAATAGAAGATGGTTCTTAGGAAGCTGTGAGTAGCTGCTGTCGGTGCGGGGTTTTTACATGATTCGATTTGCAGAAAGGATTAGAAGCCAAAGGATACCAAATAATAAAATTATTGCTTAATGCAGAAAAATATTTAAACATTTAAATATATTCCTTCGGATAAAACAGATTTGTCAATTTATTTTCCGGGAAAATACCTAAAAACTACGGCAGAACATGTGTTTCAGTCTTATTTTTAACGAGATGACATCAAATCGTAATATATACATGCTTTTTTGATAGCATGCTCTTGTTCTGAAGCGAAAATCTGGAACATTGGTTTAGTGCCAATAGGAATCTATACTAGCAAAGACATGCATCGATTTCGTGAACAATAAACTAAAAATTTTCAATTTATCTTTGCAAAGGCATTGTCGATATACATATTGTCAAGGCGTTATGATTAAGTTGGGCATCTGACTGATGCAGAGCATCAGTGGTATTTTGCTCATGACATCGAACTTGAAAATAGATGTCCTACATTCGCCGAAAATAGCAGCAGTACACAACCACAAATAAATATAAGCCTCAAGAAGAGCAAGAGTACGAGGACAACTGATGAAAAATGAAGTTGGAGGTTTTGAATTTACTTATCCTGATGATATAGAAATGGATTTTTATTTATCATTAGAGTCATTAGACTGAAATATCAACTCTATTGTTATAGAAATACACAGTATTGTCAGACTAGTTAGAAAATCATCCTTGAAAAGCATAGCTTTGCAAAACTATGTTACAGAAAAACTTGACTAGTTTCACTTATGTTAGACTGCAGAACTCTTTGAAATAGTTTGATTGATATGTTACGTTTGTACAGGGTGGCCCGTTTAAGAGCGGCCTACACCTTATCTGGAAAAAAAATTTAAATAGAAAAGTTATTCCTAATAAAATGAACTTTATTTTTTTTGTATTGTTTTAATCGTCACTTTTTTATATACAGGATGGTCAAAGAAAGTTACTTTTTTTTTAAATGAAACACCCTATATTTTATTACATTTTTGGATTCTACTTAAAATTCTAAGCATATTTGTTGTATGATGTTATACCTATAGAGTTAGTAGTTTCACAGCTAAAAACAGTTGAAAATCGGTACTTTGGCTACTTTTACCTTGGTAGCAGGATGACCATTAAAGATGGAGTAAAATGAATTCCACATTCCTATCTTAACTTTCCAAGAGCTATCTGATGGTGCTAACTGATGGTACCTACAGAGGTACCAGATTTGGTACCCATGGTATCACCTGTCATTTAGTACCGTCAAATAGCTCTTAAAAAGTTAAGATAGGAATGTGAAATTAATTTTACTCCATCTCTAATGGTCTTCCTGCTACCAAGGTGAAAAGTAGTCAAAGTACCGATTTTCAACTGTTTATATCTATGAAACTACTAACTCTAGAGGTATAACATCATACATCAAATATGCTTAGAATTTTAAGTAGAATCCAAAAATGGAATAAAATATAGGGTGTTTTATTTAAAAAAGTGTAACTTCCTTTGACCATCCTGTATATAAAAAAGTGACGATTAAAACAATACAAAAAAAAATTAAGATCATTTTACTAGGTACAACTTTTGAATTTTATTTTTTTTTTCCAACCCCCGTACTTTTCGAGATAAGGTATAGGCCCCTCTTAAACGGGCCACCCTGTACATTTAGTACATTAATTAGTAGGGTAGAGTGGGGCCAAGAGTACGTGGTGTCTAAATCGCGAACTGTTACAGGCTTCAAATGTCTGTAACAATTCTACTTTATATAAGATAAGTACCCTAAAAAAATTAAGTTTCACAATATAGAGACTACTTGAGCTATAAACATATTGATAATTTGACTCAAAAACTAGTTTTTGTTGTATTATTCTGCTGTGAAAATAAATATATTGAAGTTATGTCAACGATTTATTATGTTTAGTGATTGTGTTCAAGACTATTTCGGAATAAAACTACAGATACACTTAGATAATGACATGTAAGAAGAAAATAAACATATTGAAGTTATGTCAACGAATTATTGTGCTTAGCGATTGTTTCCAAAAAAAATCACATTTGAATAGTACCATGTGAGATACTTACTGAACTGATTGACTTATACCAACCTGTCAAAAGTGCGCATTAAATTTTAGTTCAAGACTACACATTTAAAAATAGTGAACTTTGTTTATTTTCCTGCGTTTTTCTTGTGATGGTATAATCAAATGAATATTAAATAATAATATAAAATGTCTTCCCATTTGAAAATAGGCATTAGAAAGAATGCAAATAAAAATCTGTTCTTTAGAATATTAACTATGTTCTTATTCAGGATGTAGCCGCGAAATCATCATTTTGAAAGGAATGAAGACATGCAGTTCTCTTAAAGCTATTATATTTTGATTGCTGGTAAGTTAAAAGTCGTGTTTTCTTCGTCAGTCCCCGGTAAAGAGATGTAACAGGGCAAACTTGCATACTGATCTATGGGAAAATCTCCACTAACTAATCAGTATACTATAAAAGATGAACTGCACTCAGGGGAGGGTAAACGAGACTAGAGTCATTATCTCCTATCATAAGTGTTTTTATTTATGCTTTTAAGAAGTGAGTTAGTTTGGGTTACTTTGGATAACCCATGGAAGGTGAAGAAATTCGCAAATTTCAGTGAAAATCCAATTGAGGTCAATCGGGGGCCAACCCAACTCCATCGCCAGAAGCAAGCAATTCCATCTACCCGTGAATCTATTCCAAGTAGTAGTTCAATAAATAGTGAGGCAGAAAAGGAAGAGGGATCACTTCCCTTCCTAAGCAAGAGGTAGGACCAGGAGAGAAGCACTAATTAATATTGCACTCATGGTACCCCCCTGAAATATCACCAGATATCTCATTTGAAAGCTTCGAACTTGAAGAAGAGTAGTTCAATGATGAGGATGGTTCAGATGATGACGATGGATCGATCGTTGTTTGGAGAGGTGGCAAGCGTTCTCGAGAAGGCAGGGATTGGGAGTACAGGTACGGCGATCATGGAATTGAAGGAGATTTGTCCAGAATTGCTTACAAATTCATCATTACTCCCTCCAATATCTGGCAACGTCATTAGAATGCTGTTAAAATGTTTTAGAACTTTGAGGAATTTCAGCAATGTGCAAAACCAGATACATCTTGGTTCGAAATTATTACCATCGGCAATCGGAGGAAGGTAAGTGGCTGGCGTTAACATCAATGCACCCGTAATACTATGCCTCTAT
Source organism: Pissodes strobi (assembly GCA_016904865.1). Taxonomy (NCBI): domain Eukaryota; kingdom Metazoa; phylum Arthropoda; class Insecta; order Coleoptera; family Curculionidae; genus Pissodes; species Pissodes strobi. Next base: position 17,461 of record MU184767.1, read on the forward strand.
GGTCAGTTCTCTCCAGTACATATTAATATGGCACATATTACATGGACTCAAAATTAAAAATAAACACTCTGCATAGAAGAACTGCCACAGCTAAAGGTAGCCGGCACAAGCAGTGAACATGTCGTAACTCCAACCCTTCTGCAAATTGCACGTAAAATACAATTCGGGCTATTCGGATATATTGGGGCTTAAAGATAGCTTAGTGATAATTTTGGACTATACGCAAAGCTGTTGTGGTGGGCTTCAGTCTTCGATATAATCGAAACAGTCCGTCATAATCGTACTTATACTCGACGCGCCGAACAGATTCACCAATCGCGGAAACAATTCGTCTTATTTTATGATTGAATCGACCCAATGTTTTGTTTTTCATTCTGATTTTTCTTATCCATAATGCAAAAAATAAAAATAGAGTGTGTTAATCAAAGTTCCTATGTTTGGAATCAATGGAATCATAAAATAAGAAGAATTATTGTATACGTATTTTCTGTGATTGGTGAATCTGTTCGGCGCGTCGAGTATAGGTCGGTAATGACCCTGTTTTGGTAAATTTAAGTGCTGCTCAACTTGACCACATCAACAAAGCTACACCAATCCAGCAAGGTAACATCATGTTGGTTGATAGACAAGACTAAACATTAAAAAATTTCAGATCGGAAGCTAGAAAAGAAAAACGGGCCGGATCTAATTTTTACAGAAAAAATATGAAATTAAATCAAAGAAAAAATAAAAAGGGTCAATCGAAGCAGTCCCTTGCAAAAGATCATGGCACTAAGGAATCTATGCTGCGTAAAAGATTAAAACAACGGAGCATTCCTTCCAATTTAAGCTGGTTTAAATCCGTTTTTATTAAAGAAATGGAGGCTTTTCTAAAAAGTTAACGAAAAGTAATCGATTCTGCCAATACAAAATACAAGAAAACAACAATACTGTTAAAGTGGCTGGTGTTTGTTCCGTATGCAACGAAAACTACAGTGACCCGCCGGAACTTGATTTAATTCATTATTGGAATTGTACATGTATGATTTCGATGATGAGTGCGCTTCCTACGAAGAGATAAAAGACTATGTATGTGTCACTTTAGGTTGTTTTAAAGAGTAAAAGATCCCAATCAAAACAGAAGACAACGGTTGAAGTTGCTGGTGTCTGCCCAGTATATAACGAAACCTACAGTGGTCCGCCAGAGATTGACTTAATTCATTATTCGAATTGTACTGTGTGATTCCATGACGAATGCACTTACTATGACGGGATGAAAGGCTACGTTCGTGCCAAAAGAGCGCATTTGCATTAATAAATCCTTAGTTTTTACTTAGTATTATTACGAACAAAGCTTGCTTTATATTTTTATGTTGAGTTTATCAATAATGAAATTGCTCATATTTCAAAATTTGCATTCAGAATAAAAGTTTTTCTTTCTTATAGTTTTTAGTTAAATGCGTACTCTTACCCGACTCTCCCTTACCTTGAAAACCTTGATCGGCCTTTTAATAATAGATTGAGTGATGCCAATTTTTGAATGAAATCGTGCATTATTTAGATCCTGACAAAATTACTGTGCTGACTTTTTGCCAAACTGATCTTTACAGATATCCCTTTCATTTTCATATTTGAGGATTTAAAGCGAATTAATAGCCCCTTAATATTAATTTATGCTTATACAATTTCTTCAAGCAGCCTATAAACCAGCGAAGAACAATGGCTTCCGAGGTATTAAGTTTTCTCATCACCCGCAAAACTAACTATTTCAAGTGAATTGTTTGGTGCAGCAGATCCCACAACTATTTCAAGATACATTGGGAAATTGGTTAAGCGATTACCACTATCATCAGTACCATCAACACTTGAAGGCATAGGAGCTGAAGCAGACGAGAGTCCGATGAAGAAATGGCAATTACCTAACTTCGATCGAGGGAAGCTGCCTTTCATACTATCTCATTAAAGGAAAAACTAGACGTGACATTAAAAATGCAATAATCATTCTACAGAGACCAGGAAGCTTGGAAAAAATTGTGAATGAAATGAAGTTGTTTGAAAATGACAGTAATCGTGGGCACTTCTTGAAGTTAGCCAATGAATTTTTGTCGATAACTCTTCCTACTTGCGTGGAGTCGCAATGATCCTTCTCAGTTGCATAGTTGCATGATATTTTGCCACCAGCATATGATCATCACCAGAGGAAGATTCCCACAGGCTTTATTTTTAATCTGGCAAAATAATAGCCTTTCTTGTTACGCATGAATTTCATTTTTCAAATTATATAATATAATCACAGTTTCCCCAACATTTATGTAATTTGAATTTTAGCCTTGCCTATCAATTTTGTTTAATTACCACTTAGAAATCACGGTTGAAATATGTTGAATTGATTTTTCTTTTATAGTTTCTATAAATAATTTTACTACAAGCAAAGAGCCCTTACAAACTGTTTTACTTTTTTGAAAACAGAACTACAGAGAAAAAGACAGTCATTAATCATTAAGGTCTAGTGGCCCTTCATTTACAAAATATATTAATAAAATGCAAATAATACCGAGATATCAGTTGTCAGACTAATGCATTATTGGAACCTATGAGATTTCCAATTTAAATTAAATTTCAGCTATTGCAGCGACTTCGTCAAAATACTACTTTATGGATTAATTTAGACACTATACCCAATCGAAATATTGCATATTCAATATTTATAATAAGAGAATTACTTTGGCAGTATACGAAGCACGGTATTTAATATGCATAGTTTCAACGAATTTTCTCACATGTTTTTCATCATACGAAGAATGCAAATATCCCTTTCATGGAATAAAAGTTCATCATAGAATTTTCAGCTCATATACATAATAATATAATTCACCTAGTTGCTGTTCATCACTTTTATCTTAAGTCCTTTGTTATATGTTAAGAGTATTTTATGAATAATTAATTTCATGTTCAATGTTGTTTAGATATCTGTAAGTCACAATAAATATTTATCAACAATCACAATGGAGGGGTTTAAGCTGCCTTACTGAATTCAATGTAACTATATGGAAAATAGTAATCTTGTTTCTTACATCAGTCAGTTACATTAATATAACAATATTTTATGAAATTATTCTTTGGGTGCCACAAGTCAATGTCATATAGTACAGTTTGTTACATATTGCAAATAAAATTACAAAGGTTTTTGAATGAACCATTTTAGCTAGTGAAGCAATGTTTTAATACACTTACTTCCACACATGTATTTCATCCGGACATTAAAGAAGAGAAATATTTAGAAGATTATTTTTGGATGGCAAAATTAATCACATAATTACAAACTACCTATATTGTTGAAACGTTTTAACTTCTCGGGGAAGGCATCCTTGAAAAGGACGGGATCTGCTCTAAATTCAACTGATTTTAACGGCATCCGTCCAAATATTTTTGCAAATCTGTCTACGCATTGAGATCTTGCAACCATGTGTCCTATATCAGCTGAAAGCATTTCATTGTTAGTACATTCTGGACATTTAAACTTTTTCCTTGGCGTCACCTGAAAAACAAAGTGGTTTTAAAAATATTTGTTTCCACTGTTTCATATATTATGCGTTACATTCCTGATGTTTAATAATAGCACAGATCTATATAGCTACGCAACAGATGCCTACTCCGGTATTAAAAGTGTCGCTCGCCAATAATGCAATAAACTTAAATACTTTCCTATTTAGACGTGTTTTGCCCCGCCGTGTTGCCAAGTCGCGAACTGTAGTTTACCTTCCATATCACATTATGGTATTACTCATTTTCTTGGCAATCGTATATTATATTATGTCAAATTAAAGTTCATTATCAGATTCAGTGAATGGTGTTTGCTTGAACATGGTCTAAAACTCACCTTAAATATCGGTGTAAAAGGACATTACAAATTTTGTTAACTTATACTGTAATATCTCTTATTTGTATTAAGTAATAATATTCTCACGCAGGATTTTGTTCAAAGGAATTTTTGAAATGTTTATGGGCATGTCAAAGTACCATTTAATTTTGTTTTAATCTCTACTATCAATATTATAAATTTGTTCGTTTAAATTGCCGTTTCATTTGTTTTACTATTAATAAACTATCATACTTAATAAAAAATTTAAAAATCGTATTTTTCTAAAAAAAATATGTTTGTGTTAATTTGATACATAAATATTAATAATAAA
>MU184767.1:26632-71186 GCA_016904865.1 Pissodes strobi
AAAAAAATATGTTTGTGTTAATTTGATACATAAATATTAATAATAAAACTCGATGATTTGAGCGGGTCAAAAAGTCAGCCGGAATATTGTTCGACGTGATAACTTGGCAGCATCGACCCGTTCCTAGACGACTGGTTCACCCGCTCGCGAAAGCCGGTGAACATTTTTAGCCCCGCGTAAACAGCATTGGGACGACCAAGAGGTATCTGTCGCGTAGCTATATAGATCTGTGATAATAGGCAAGCCTCTATATTGTATATTGCTTCTAGTATCATAGATGTCAGATATATGTAGTTTGAGAGTTTTTAATGATGTGGATATGTACCAGTGTGTCTGGTATGATAACGTAGATGCACAAGAATAATAAATAACCAGAATCCAAACTCTCAACCGTCATCGTGTATATTGATCAAAAGCGCTGAGTGACCTTCAATCCACGCTGCGCCGCAGCCAGAATTCCATGAGCGCACTTAATGCATTTTGACTGATTTAATATCTTATTAAGAAAATAGTACGGAAGGTCGGATAGCTGAACTTTTTTTGAAGTGAATATTTCTGTGGTCTCATGAGAGTAATTTCAAGGCCCCGTCACGACAAGGTTTATGAAAAATTGATTATCGAAACCGGCTCAAATAAGTTGAGAATAAGTGAAACTAACCGAAAGTTGATAGGACGACTAACCCAAACTAACCAAATCTATTAAAATTGATTATAACGTATCGGAACCGGCTCAAATAAGAAAAATAAGTTGACACTAAGTGAAACTAACCAAAAGTTTATTAGACGAATAACCCAAACTAACCAAATCTATTAAAATTCATTATAACGTATCGGAACCGGCTCAAATAAATTGATACGTACACTAAGTTGAGACTAAGTGAAACTAACCAAAAGTTGATTGGACGACTAACCCAAACTAACCAAATCTATTAAAATTGATTAAAGTAAAATAAGTTGGGACAAAGTGAAACTAACCGAAAGTGGATTGGACGACTAATTCGAACTAACCAAATCTATTACAATTGATTATAACGTATCGGAACCGGTTCAAATTACTAAAATAAGTTGAGACTAAGTAGTGAAACTACCCGAAAGTTGATTAGACGACTAACCAAAACTAACCAAATCCATTAAAAATTGATTATAAAGTATCGGAACCGGCTCAAATAAGTAAAATAAGTTGAGACTCGATAAAGAAGTATTCACTTCTATCACGTGTACTGTGAATCTCGTGCCTTTTTTATTTGTAAATATGAACCTATCTTTTTATGTACTATATTAATAGATTTTTTTTGCATGTTAATGATATATCTGGCAGCGTTAATATAGCGGAGTAATTTGATATGGTAGGATTCAACTGGAAATTATTATTTGGAACGGTTTTAAAAATAAGTTAGCCCATCTGCTGAAAATGCATCATAACGGATATCTGTGAATTTGTCAAATATGCTGATGGTTTGGAAAAATTCATTAAATAAACGGTAGTAATGTCTCGCTTATTGAAACTATCGGGTTCAAATGACTAAAATAAGTTGCCAAACTAACCGAAAGTTGCTTCAACGACTAACCAAATCTTCTAAAATTGATTATAACGTATCGGAACCGGCTCAAATAAGTATAATAAGTTGAGACAAAGTAAAACTAACCGAAAGTTGATTAGACGACTAACCAAATCTATTAAAATTGATTATTATATGATTCTCTCACTCACACCCTTTCTCTCTTATAACATCGATAAAGAAGTATTCACTTCTATTACGTGTAATGTGCTACTCGCGACTTTTTGCCAATCTCGACGAATTATGACCCTTATAGTCCAAAAATCATTAAATTCTGAAAAAAAAAACCAAAATTGTGTCTTTGTGTGTGTGTCCGTCACACGACTTTTCTCCAAAACTCTTAGGCCGATTTCTACGGAAATGGGTATTAAGAAGTTTCGGGACAATATGTCCAGACGTTTTATAATTTTTTTCTTTAACCTTACAATTAAGAATAGTTTATATACTTAAATAAAAGTATTAAAAAATTGATGTTCACAAAAACGGCCCTAACGATTTTCTTTAGATTTTCTATATGTTAACAATTTAGTAGGCAAATAATACGTACTACCCCGTTTTTCTGTAAAAAATCGGTGAAGTCCCTTTACTCTTGAGAAAAATGAACATAATCGATTTTCTCGGAAACAGCTCCAACGATTTCCTTCAAAGTCTGTACTTATTTACCAATGAGTAAGGCAAATAATATGCGCTTGTTTGTTTTCCTAGGAAAAATAAGATAAAGCCACTTTACTAGTGAAAATATTGACCTTCCAATTTTTCCTAGTTCTGTGGCCGAGCTACGTTCCACTTTTTTTTTAATTCCAATAAGCGAGAAATTAGTACCGTTTATTTAAGAATTTTACCAAACTATCAGTATTTTTCAAATTCACAGATATCCGTTTTGATGCGTTTTCAGCATATAGGCTTTACTTTTAATTTTAAAACCATTCCAAATAATAATGTCCTATTGAATTCTATCATATCAAAACACTCCGCTATATTAACGCTGCCAGATATTTCATTAACATGCAAAATTATATATTAGTATAGTACAAAAAGAGATAGGCATTCATATTTACAAATAAAAAAGCCACGAGAATCACAGTACAGTTACGATACGTTATAATAAAATTTTAATAGATTTGGTTAGTTTTGGTTAGTCGTTCAAACAACTTTCGGGTAGTTTCCCTTAGTATCAACTTATATTAGTCATTTGAAGCGGTTACGATACGTTATAATAAATTTTAATAGATTTGGTTAGTCGTTCAAACAACTTTCGGGTAGGTTCCCTTAGTATCACTTATTTTAGTCATTTGAACCGGTTGCGATACGTTATAATCAATTTTAATAGATTTGGTTAGTCGTCTAATCAACTTTTGTGTAGTTTCACTTAGTATCAACTTATTTTATTCATTTGAGCCGGTTACGATACGTTATAAAACATTTTAATAGATTTGGTTAGTTTTGGTTAGTCGTTGACGCAACTTTCGATTAGTTTCACTTAGTCTCAACTTATTTTAGTCATTTGAATCGGTTCCGATACATTATAATAAATTTTAATAGATTTTGTTAGTTTTATTTAGTCGTCCAACTACGGTACTTAGTATCAACTTGTTTTAGTCATTTGAACCGGTTACGATACGTTATAATAAATTTTAATAGATTAGGTTGTTTTGATTAGTTGTCCAAGTGTGGTACTTAGTATCTACTTATTTTACTTAGTCATTTGAACCGGTTCCGATACATTATAATCAATTTTAATAGATTTGGTTAGTTTTGGTTAGTCGTCCAATCAACTTTCGGGTAATTATTTATACTGACGTTTTCAGCGATTTAATCATTCCTAAGATAATAAAGATGCTAATAAATAAATCTACCTATTTTCTAACCAATTATGGTTTTTGGTTACTCTCTACTTGTCTATAACATAAGTTAACTCGTCCAAAAATCCATTAAAACACGAAACACTCAACAAGGGAAAATGCATCCAAAGTAAAACCCCGTATTTCCAACAGCTAGAATTTTCACGTATTTTAGGCGATCCGTTTACTACAGCCGTAGCGCCTGCACTGGCGAGTTTCGGCGGATCGAGCCGTTCGAGGTCACGGCAGAAGGGAAGATTGGATTCTGGTTATTTATTATTCTTATGGTAGATGTACAAGCGAGCTTCTAGAAACATAGGTACTGTTTTGAAATAACTGAATTAATTTTGAGGTACAGCCACATATTATATTACATATTGTTATATTATGCTTCCCTGTGATATAGCATCACACAAAGTGACTTATGGAAAATGTAATTTGATTTGGTTCAAAAAAAAATTTGTTGTTCCCACTTTATTTGCATTTACGTAAACTAATTATGTTAGTTCAAAAGCAATTCTAAAGTATTCATGTAATTGTATATTATTTTATATTTAAAATACTAAAAATATCATTTAATACTGATTGTAACCCAAAACCCATAGATTGTCTCTCCATTACTGCAATGGAGTCATGCCCAAGAAGAGAGCCCGCTTCGACAGTTTATTACTTGAAATATTGGTTAATAAACGTCAACAGCCCCAGTTCCTCTAAATCCATACATCCACAAACACAACTTCTACAGCAAAATTTGGTAATTTACACAGTCAAAGGCTTTTATTGAATCACAAATTACTGCCACAGCCGCTTCTTCTGAATTTAAAATAATTGAAAAAATAAATGGTCAAGAAATACGAAGACTATATCGCCCTCACATGGTAACGAACTGAAAAAGCGCGAAGTTTCGCTTCTTTGTTGCAGGACCGAACCATTTTTTTTGCATACATAACACGGTAATCTTGGTTCATACAAAGCTAATTTACCCCCGATATTTTAAGCAATTTTTTGCATTTAATACATGGACCGAAAGTTTAAAATATCTTTAGACTGTACAGAATTATTTATAAATACTAAAACATGGTATATGATATAATATCTGAACAAAAAAAATTAATTGCTGATGAATTTCTCAACTTGCACTAGTTTGCACAGTTACTTAAGATAATATTGCTTAATAAAGTGTACGTTTTTACATGACCTGAGAATATCCTAGACACTCTAAAAGATAAAAAAAAATACTATCTTAAGGTCTCAGTCGCTCTCAAAATAGAGTTTGCAATGTTTCCAAACGTGTTCGTTCTTATTAAGTCTGCCTAATGAGAATGAACACCTTTGAAAATCTATCTAGAACTTATCTTGAGCACATCTGGGAGTAGGGCATACCGCGATGAGCGGCGCCCTCGATCCTCAAGTACGTTTCCTTGTTTGTGGCTCTATATTCGTTTAATAAAATGTTTAAAAGTTAAATGCAGCAAAATTTAATAAAATATAAGTTGTCTCATTTGTACCATTAGATTTATTTTCTCTTCAAAGTTTCATTCATCCTGTACCATTCTGATTTATCAATGACAGGAGAAGCACTGGCCATAGTCAGTGATCACTCTGTAGAGCAAAAAAGAATCAAAAAAGAGAACAAAAAAACATAGTAGAGCCATAACAATGTCGAATAACTAGCCTAGAAATTAAGTCATTCAATTTTTGGAAATTATCTGCATAAAATATTGCCGCACGAATCCAAGTACCCCATCAGGTCAGGACCGGCTCAAGAGGTAATGATATTCCGGGCAAATTTGCCTTGTAAAACTGCACTCTTAATGGGGCCTTTATGAATATTTTTTTCACATTTGCTAACAAGTCATTGCCCAATGGGAAGGAAGCTCTAATAATTTCCGCAACCCTATTTAATCTGCGCAAGTTACATGTAATAAATTTTCATAAAATATTTCTAAATTCTGTCTCAGCATCGGACAACAGGACAAGAATTTTTATTTTTATTTTATCCGGGCGCTTCTGGAAACAAGTTTCTCGGTCTGATACGAGGAGGAAGCCAATAATCGGATCCAATACGGGAAACTTGGGAGTGCAGTCAGTCCCAAAAGTGGTTTCCTACATGCCTTTAGACTGGTTGCAATGACAAATAGCAATGGTGTTAGTAATTTTCTGGCACAGTGAGCGCCAGAAATAAAATTCGAATGTAAAGATCTAAAACGTACTGATAGGAGCTGCTCATTTATTGTATCGTTTTCAATAAAGCATGTACCACAAAGGTATGGCCCGCTCATCTGGCCCTCCGGCGCTTGTATTAACCGGTCTGGCCCGCAAGTCACTGAAGGAAGAAATATCAGCTCACCGGCCTCTCAGGAGATTCGCTAGGCAAAGGTGTTACCACGACCCTTTCCGTTCGCATTATAAGATCCTTTACAATCCTACGACACTATGCTATATTAGCCGGTTCTGATTGGCGGATTAACGTCACTTTAGAGTACTGTTAAATCTTCACGCATGGCCCTCCGCTCGCTGCGGGGTGCAACCAAACAAAACTAACCCGAATTGACAAAAAGAAACAAACATAACCTTAAAAAAAATAAAAAATGTTAGTATGTGATTAAGACCGCAAGACATGCAGAAGTGAAAACTTCAACAAGCAGGGTCATCGGTTGTCAGAATTTCGATCCGAGCCTTCATTGCAGAGATACGGGCGAAAAACGATTTTTCCTCCAAAATACCCCCTTAATTTAGAGCCCCGGTCCCCCCCCGTATGGTCTAAGGTGGCAGCTACGATAAAAATTTCGACTCCGTACCTCTTCCCGTTCTCCCAAAATGAATTATTTAAGTTTTTCCTTCTCCCCCCTCCCCTGGCCAAACGGGAGGGGGGTTCCGTTTTCGTCCAGGATCTTCTTTTTACCCCGGCTACATCCCCTGAAATTTTCAGCCCTCTACCTATACGGGAACATGCCAGTAGAAGGAGCGTTACGTTACATATCCGAGCATGACGCGTGACGGCTAGGTCTCATTCAACCCCCACAAAAATAAAAACGCAAAACGCGCCTAAAGAAGTTTTCACTTCAAAAAACATGTCTTGCCATCTACGGGAATCGAACGCGAGTCGTGCGTATCACAAACACAGAATCTTACCACTGGACTACTTAGACCTGACGGAATAAATTCACCTTACCACAGATAAAATGAAAGTGACGTTAACCTACCAATCAGAAGCAGCTAATATAGCATATAGTGCCGTAAGACTGTAAAAGATCTTAAAATGCGTTCCGTTCGGGTCAGTGGAACTAGTATGTCCCTTTTTCACATTAATATAACACGTATGAGAAACAAAGTTCACGAACTGGAACTGCTTTTACAATCAGTTGGATTCCCAGAGATTGTCTGTATTACAGAGACTTGGTGTGGTACCCAGGAGATTTCTCTGGAAAGTTTTCAAGGTTATCAGCTAGCCAGTTCATACTGTCGATCCACCTTTAAGGGGGGTGGTATTGCAATATTTTTACGGCAAGATATCAAATTTATATCACTTAGTAAGTCACATAGTTTGAATAGTGATCAACATTTCGAATTTTCATTGTGCGAAATACGTGTGAAAAATAATTCCATTTTTGTATGCAGCTTGTATCACTCCCCCATTGGCAATTGGGATGTATTTTTTAATAAGCTATATGAGTTACTGTCTGATGTATGTAAACCTGGCAGACACTTCTTTTGCTGTGGAGATTTCACCGTCGATCTTCATAATCTACAACCGTCTCGAGGTTGGGAAATATATTTTTCTACAGCCGCGCGCAAAATAACTAAATATTAAATTCAAATGAAATCGCAAAATCGACGAATGCCGTGGATCCTTATTTTGCGCTCTAGCGCGAACAAGGAAAAGGAAGTTCTCACTTTTTCCATCTAGTGTGCTGAATGGTCATGGAAACCGAAGATAAATAAATGACAGTCGTGCGTTTGTTACAGTTTGTTGCTGGCACTCCCGTTCTAAATATGCCCGAAGCCCGAACATAATATGTCAAAACTGACAGTCATTTGCAAATTTCAGAATAAGTATAGAGAAAAATGTGTATTTCATTTTAAAAAATGCGGCTGTAGAAAAAGTTCTGTGTTTTTCGAGCGCAAAGTAAGATTGCCGTTTTCGAAAGATTACTGCGCTCCGTTACGCGTCGCGCAGTAATATTCTTTCTCAAGCGGCAATCCGTTACTTTGCGCTCTAAATACACAAATAACTATTTCATAATACCTCTGTGAAAACTATCATTTTCGACGTCTCTGTAGAGCAAAGAAAATAAGTCTTTTCGGTCCGGGCACGGGAAAAATTTTCCCGGTCTCTAATTAGGGAGCGGGAAAAGTTTTCCCGTTCCCTGATTTTAAGTGCTAAATTTGCAGTTATTAAGTCACAGAATAAGCATAAAGTATAATAAATTGGGTTAAAATTATACAGCGATGCAGTCTACAAGATTAATATAGTACATTTTAGCGTCAATAGTCTAATTTTAAGTAAAATTATTTTATTTATTCTAACATTACTTGTCACAAATAGTTCAAAATTAGCTGCCGATTTAATTACAACAAAGCATACAAACACATTTCCATAGCAACGCTTGATAAATATTAGATAAATACCTGCCTTGCTTGTCTTGCAAGTTTGACGTTTGCTTTCATTTGAATACAAAATGTATTATGACATGATTTTGGATACGTAAAATTATAATAATTGTATGTTTATGTCTTGATTTCAGAGAGGTATTATGAAAAATATCGGTCATTACACGTCCAGAAACAGCTTTTCCTGTGCTTGCACGACTTCCGGTGTTCGGCTACGCCTCACACCAGAAGCTGTCGTGCGCGCACCGGAAAAGCCTAGTTTCCGGACTGGTAATGAAATATACTATTTCATCATTTGATCTGAGCAAAACGATAACTGAATAAACTCGCATTCAAAGTGACTCAAAAACGATAATCCATATTATTTTCTGCACCTTGGGTCCGACATTGGTGGCTCCTCGGATTGTTTACACTGATATTTCAGACCATTGTTGTCTTTTGACACACGGAAAACAGCAATTTAACGATAACTTTACAGAATAGTTATTTTTGTTACAAGTACCTAAAATGGAGTTTTTCAGGACGAATCATTGCTGTTTCCGGACGAGGCATTAGCCGAGTCCGGAATAGCAGATGAGTCCTGAAAAACTTCATTTAGGTACGTGTGACAAACACTATTTTTTGTCATACGCTCCCAAAATTTAATTTTTATTTATACGCTTTTTGCAATTCTTCAGAACGCCTAAATTTGCAAATTTACCATATTTTTTGAAATCATAATGTACGACAAAGTTAGCTTAGAATTTGATATCGTAGCAACTATTTGACAATGTTGTCATGTCATTCGAAATTTTTGACATTTAGACATATTCAGGAATTTTGGAATAGTCCGTAAAGGTTGCCATGACGACTTTTAGGGACTAGGCCTAAAAAGAAGCATTTTACGGACTCAAATGAGTCCGTAAAATAGCTATTTTTGGGAGCGTATGACAAAAAAGATATTTTCATAAGGATAACAGTATTAACAATTTTAAGTTAGAACGCTCAAAGGCCAGCTGGGATGCTCTAAACCTTGGAACAAACTTTAATGGAATATTTAATATAGTTCATGATATATTTATCCAAAATTGTAATGTTTGCTTTCCTATTGAATCACGTAAGGTTAAGAATAAGCTTGCATGGAAGCCTCGTCTTTCCGACGACATAGATGATGACGGTAATCATTTGAGAGAACTGTTTGGGGCTTATAAACATACACCCAAACCGAGGGGCGGCTCACTCCCGAAATCGCTGTACATTTTCTTCCGAAATCCCGCGAAATCCTTTCGAAATCATTTCGAAATCCTTCCGAAATCGCGAAATCCATCGGAAATCGATTCGAAATCCCGAAATCCTATCCGAAATCCTTTCGAAATCTCGAAATCACGTCCGAAATCCTTTCGAAATCCCGAAATCCTATTCGAAATCCAAAAGGATTTCTCGAAATCCTTAGTGGTATCGCGTCGAAATTCTTGAACAACAAGGGCACTATTGCCGGTTTTTTATTTTTTTCTTCTGTCAATATAAAAATGATTTCTTAATTTTTTGTTGGTAAGTATTGGTATTAGCGTGTGGACAGTTTTTTCGTATTTATTTGCATACCTACCCGCTATTTTTGGGTCGTAGAACATGAATCCAAAGTATTTTGTCGTTTTTTCCGGAAAAATAGATTTTCAATTTTCCAGTTACTGAAACTATCGCCAATCTTGACGAGCTTGGGCATCTTGGTAGATTTTGGGATGCTCATCACGAATCTGAAGTCAATTCGATCGTCGCGACGTTTCGTTTCCAAGATATTCATCTTTCGGAAAATCAGAGTATAATCTCTGGAAAAACCGACAAAAAAATTGGATTCGTGTTCTACGACCCAAAAAATAGAGGGTATGCAAAAAATTTCTGAAAAAATGGTCCACATGCTAATACCATTAATTACCTTTTTGTTATATTCAATTTTGTTGAATATAAAATTACTTTTTGTTGTATATCGATATTAATAATTGTGTGGTTTAGTTAGTTTTTAATCATTGAGCAGGTATAAATATAACTAGACCAAATACATATTTTAAGACATAGTTTTTTGCGTAACATTTTCTTGAATTAAAAAATATGTTCTAATTTTTATTTAATACAATAAAATGCCATGTGAGAAGAACTTTTGAAAAAAATAAAAATGATCGCGGTAGACGCCGCCCAAAGCACAGAATATGGAAGCTGGATTGGCGGCATGATACATTCAACTTGGCAACTATGTATGCCATCATGCGGTTGCTGCGACGCGACGGTTAGTAATTAGTATAGTAACGTTTTTTTGTGGGGTTCACAGGTGATTGCGAGGGTGATTGTTTTTAACGTTTAAAATATTTGTAACAGGTTTCTCTAGAAATATATATATTGTTTGGTGGTGATAATATAGCCAGACAACAGGTAAGTAACTGTAAATAAGTAATAAAAGTGTCTTAATTAAGCCAACCTATTCTATTGCCTCTGCATGATTTTATAATTCATATCATATCACATAAGGTGTGAAAAATCTTACAATTTAAAATTTACATTTATTATTGATATAATAAATCATTTAACTGAGTTTTTCTTAGAGTTTTGGTTTATTTTTATTAAAACTAACATCAATGCTGTTTTTATTTCTTTTTTGGAGGGGTGAGGTATATGGAGGATAGGGTTTAACTTACCGTATTTTATTGTATGTCGTTTTTAAGGTTTTTTAGGATGAGGATTTCAAAAGAAAATGAATTTGTAGATATTTTATACCTACAGTAAAGCGTGTAGGTGATGTGCAAGTACTGATTTATTCTGTGGGGTATTTGACCATTTAAACTTGCATCAACCTTTATAATCATTAGATATAAAGTTTAAAAAAATGTTAACAAGGTTTAATAAAAAGTTATAAAATAGATTTTATCTGTTTGCAACCGTGTAGTTCAGCATTAGAGTAATGAAAGCCCGACCGGTGTTCATTCTTCGGTTTATCCCCCAACTCTTTATTTGACATGTAACTTTTGATTTTCGGCTTGCTTGACCTTGAGATGACCATGTCTTGTAAAAAAATAGTCTAATAATGCTGGCAGTTGCAATATGTAAGTAAAATGGCTGAATCGTATAAAATAGCGTAGTCATACGTCGCGTCGTAGTAAAATTTCAAGAGGTCAAATATTAGAATATTATCTAGTTTGAAAATTTTAAGATCTTACCTCGGATCTTACTTAAGACATCTTTTAAGGTGAAGTTAAGAGCTTAGTGAGGATTAAAAACAAATATTTTCTTTAGTATTATTAACAACGTTTGAGTTAGGAAATAGACACATATTGGATATTCCTCGATTTTTTTGGCAAAATGCCTACTTAGGCAAATCGCTAACTCAAACTCATTTTTTTAGAAAAATGAACAGAATTCAACTTTCGAAGGAAAGATTGGATAAAATATTAAAGGAAGTGGATTTACCTGAGTTTCCCATATATTTAAGAGACTTATTATCGTATACGGCCTATGATAACTATATATCTATAAGTGAAATGACCGAAGCTGATATCACAAAAATTGAGGATTTTGGAAAGACAGTTATTCCTGAATTATTGGATGAAACAGAGAAAAGGGATTTTCTTGGGATATATTATAAAAGACCAGAATTGTTTCGAATTGGTGGAGACATTAAGCTACTGAACAACCTACGAAAAAGGTGCCTCACAATTTGTGAAAAAAATAAGAACTGGATGAAAGCGTCTTCAAGCGGAAATAAAGACCTATTAAAAACCGATGCACATCAAGGACAAAAAAGGTCTCCCAACATTGCATCTTGCTCAAAAGAAAGCAAAAAATTAAAACTGAATGTCGGAAATGAAGGATTGCAAGAACGTAAAATAAGTTTTTTAAAAAATCGTGTCACTCAATATTTTAATACCTTTATTAATTGTTTGCCCCAAAATATAAAGGAAGAAACTTTGCCTCTGATTAAAAATATAGCAGTTGAGTTAAAAGATGATTGTGCATTGATTACATGTCCAAAATGCCTCCATAAGTCCAAGGCATATCACGAGGAAGAAAAGGGAAAACTAAAATGGGTTACTTCCAATATAAACAGGCACTTTAAAACCCATTTTAAATCATATTTAAAATCAGCCGAGACATCAGCAAACATTCAACAAGAAAACTTAAAAGGAAATGTGGAAAAAGTTAGATGCAGTCAAACATTACTTTCATATTTTAAAAGAAGTAATAAAATGGATGAGGAAAACCCTTTAAGAGAAAAATCAAGTAATCTGTTGGAAGAAGAAAGGCTTAACGATGAACACGTTGAAGATAATTTGATAGAAGACAACGAGATACAGGATATTAATACTATAACAGCGACGAAAATTGTATCAGAAAGCATAGAGACGAAACAAGGGGAAGGACCACTTTTACTGCATAATTTAAATCCAATGATTTCGGCCTCATGTTCTGATGAAGGTGCTGATACTTGTGAAGAAAATTTTTCTCAGGGCAGTACTATAACTGAGGAGACCTATTCAAAAAGTTTTTCTCCAGAACAAAATAGGAAGTATAGTACTGCTTCAATAACTCCTCAAAGCAACAGGCGAGAAAGAAAACTAAAAGCCAGAGAATTACAATTTGATGCACACCAACTTACGATGACTGATTTTTATCAGATTTGTGACAATATTAAAACTCAAATAACTTCACGTCCCCTCATTAAAGAGCAATTTGAAACAGTAATGAAACACATAAAAACTGAAATAGATGACAGCATTCTAATTGACGAGAGGCCGGAAACCTTTTTAGATATGCTTAAGGAGAGTGTGCTTCTTAATTTACAAAAGGGCGGCAAATCAGGAAATCGATATTCCGATTCGATTAAAAAACTATCCTTGTATTTTTTTTTAACAGCTGGACGCTTGGCCTATGAGACGCTCAGTTCCAACCTTCCCAGTGCACTTCCATCAATAGCAACGATTAATCGAACTTTACGCAGCAATGCGAGGTATATGGAAGGTATTATTGGTTTCGAAGAACTAAAAATATTTTTAGAAAAGCGAAAATATCCCCCCGTTATATTTGTATCCGAAGATCAAATTGCCTTAATCAAAAGAGTCCGATATAACCCAGCAACAAATCAGCTTATTGGAACTGTTCTGCCAACGTCAAAAAATACAGGATTTCCCAAACTGGGATTAAATGTTGTTAATTCATTATCTGACATTAAAAATATCCTAGAAAAAAGTAATATGGCCATAAATGCATATGTATTTATGGCACAACCAATAATCGAAGGTGCTCCAGCATTTTGCCTTGCTTTATTTGGTTCGGATAATCGATTTGATGCGGAAACTGTAAATTTGCGATGGCGTTATCTAGTTAATGAAGCAGAGAAGTACAAAATAACTTTACTAGGAATCTCTTCTGATGCAGACAGTCGTTGTCTTAAAGCGATGAGAATGATGTCAGGATTAGCTTCCTCGACTATTGCAGATAGTCCATACTTTCCACACTTTCAGGTGAATTTCAAATTTTCTAATTTTATTGACATATAAAAATGTTTGCTAATTTTAGTTTTAGGCAAACTTTCATCCAGGAAAACCAATAGTAACGCAAGATACGGTTCACATCGCTACTAAATTAAAAACTAGAATATTAAAACCAGATGTTAACATGCAGATGGGCAAATACATAGTGTCCAAAGAACATTTGAAATCACTTATTGAAAATTATTCCAAAAATAAACATTTTTTGTACCTGTCTTTTTTAGATGGTAAGTTTTAAATTTGCCCGTTTTTTACAGACCAAACTATCAAACTACTTATTATACTTATACCTTACCGTTACTATTATTCATGTATTTTTTAAAGCTATTTGCCAACAACTGTTAGGAAAAACATTGTGGTTTATAATAAAAACCAACGCTTTTATTTTTCTTTGATGGGTTACAGAACATTTAAGATAATATATATAATTATAAAGTAAAATTACCAGTTAAAAGTTTGATCTATATTTTTTTTAGAAACTGATAAAATGAATTATGAGGCTATAGAGAAGATCAGTGCCCCATATGTTATTGACTTATTAATTACAACTGAAGAAACACAAGGGACTGCACAGTTACTTAAAGTAGTTAGATATGTTTTGGACTCATTTCTGGATAAAAGCTTAAGTGTTATTGAAAGAGTTTATAAAATTTGGTATTCTGTGCTGTTTCTTAGGCTATGGGGAGCATGGGTTAAAAATCATGATAATCTTACACTTTCCAAAAACTGGATAACACTACAAACATATGTTTGCATCGAACTAAATGCACATTCATTGTTGGTTTTAATTGAAAAATGTAGAGACTGTCCAGAATTATTTTTACCATGGCTATGTAGTAGCCAACCTTGTGAAACCTTTTTTCGATCAACTCGTTCCATGAGAAGCACTTTTGCAACCATGGTAAATTTTGACCTACTGGATTTGATCCATAGACGACATAGAATACAAACAATCAACAACATTATTGCTGATACAAGGAAGTTTTTTTATATATCTACCAATATATGTTTGTTTCAAAGTCATAGACAATGATAAATATTTGAGAAATAGTAATATTTTTAAAATGCATAATATTTAAGTCAGTTTTTAATTAAAAGCATTTTTTAACCTAACGACTACTGAACATATACTTACTGGTCAAAATGTTATTTTAAATAAATGAAAACAATTCAACTCCTAAGCAATTTCTCAATCTAGTTTTCTTTTGCCATAAAGTAGAAATAAGTACCTACCCAACAATAAAGCTGTTATGAATATGTAGCTTGAAAAATAGTTAATACTCTATAGTTATATAGTAAGATTCGTCTGTTAACTGGATTTTTTCCTTAATATGTATATCCGGTTAAGGACAACTTTGTGACAGTAAAAAAACCTACTTAACTTTGTACCTAAGTAAGATTTTTCAGTTTTTTTTATCTTATTTACAAAATTATAATGGCACAATATATTAATTACACTATTTCCATGACAGACGAGTTTACATAATAAAATAATTTAACGAGTAATTTAACAATTTAGAATAATTTTTTAGAGGACAAATTTATATTTCCTAGAGAAGAAAGCAAAAAACTAGGGACAAATAAAATAGAATTTCACGAAATGCCAGTGATAAATGTTTTAAGAAGTACTATAGATGACGCACAAATAAATGCAATCGCTGATGTCAAAAAGCTAGAGATACATGTTTCTGGAGAATTTAGTGAAAATGCCATACAATCCATCTCCATTCCCGAGATATTAGAATTTCAAATTGAAAAACCTAGTATTGATCCAGATTTAATGTCCGAAAACAGTTTAAATTCTCAAGACGAGCAGGAAATAGAAAGCGACATAAAAATACTTAAAGACATTAACATTAAAGATTATAATAAAAAATACAAATCAGAGATTGTTACAACTGATTCGTCTCTTTTAAAATTAAATGTTAAAGATAAAGACATTATTGTAAAAAAAAGTACCTTAACGTGGTTATTAACGGAAAAAAAAGGCCGCCTATCAAATGACCGATGGGGAAAACCGGAAAAACCGTTGTGTTCTGTGTTTAAGAAGAAGAGAAAAGAAGTTTTTCAAAAAGCTAATTCTGAGAGTGAAACAGATACAGAAACTGAAATTCCCGTTGAGAGTGAATTTGAAGAAGAAAGCTTCTCAGATGCAACGGAAAGTCATTTCGATGCTTCAAAAGAAAATAAGGTTGAAATTAAAATAGAACACTACTACGCAGTTATCTATGACACATGGTACATTGGACGAGTGCTTGAGATAAATGAGACGACTTGTATTGTAAAGTTTTTAAAGCTTAACTTAAATCAAACAATTGGCCTAAAGATGAGGACATTCAGACTGTTTCGAAAGAATATATTTTTTATGGGCCTATTTATTTGATAGGCAATGGCCCCTTTGAGATAAAAAGATTTCAAAAACTTGAAATTGAAAAAAAATTTAAAGATTTAAAAAAGAAAACAAGTAATAAATAAGTTTTAAATATGTATTAATATATGTTTTTTATTTTTGAGGGTTAAGGAAATAAAGCGTATTTTATTGTGTACTTTCTTTGTCTCTTTGCTTTTATCCGAAGCGACTCATTCCCGAAATCGCTGTAAATTTTCTTTCGAAATCCCGCGAAATCCTTTCGAAATCGTTTGGAAATCGCGAAATCCATCGGAAATCGATTCGAAATCTCGAAATCCTATCCGAAATCGTTTCGAAATCCCGAAATCATATCGGAAATCCTTTCGAAATCCAGAAATCCCTTAAAAATTCTCGAAATCGCCGAGATTTCCGAAATCGATGTACAAATTTTGTCAAGTGAGCCGCCCCTCGACCCAAACTAATCCAACTATTGACCCGCTATAATCCATTAAGAAGGCAACACCAAAGACAAATATTTTTAACAAAAAAAAACATAATAACAACTTGTTTATAAACACTGTAAATAGGTCGAGAGTGGAATGGCAAATCATAAAAAATAAGTCAAATCAAACCAGAGTTAATAATCTACCTGAATACTTTGTTGACAAAAATAACGACAGCAAAATCTATGATTTTAATAACGCTGCCCAGGCATTTAATTAGTTTTTATTGGGTCCATAAAAGCTTTAACTTCTAAAATGAACAACTCTATTAATAAAAAAAGATGTAAGCGGTATAAAAAATACACTTTTTTAGCACCCTACTCAAGGGGAGAAATTAAAGATATTATATGGTCAGTTTCGAAGACTTCAGTGGCTTTGACGAAATACCATGTTTTCTTCTAAAGAGTGTATATGAAAGCATTGTCGATCCCTTAATCGACCTAATTAATCTCTCCTTTTGTGTCGGTTCATTTCCAAGTATTTAAAAAAAACTATTATTCGGTCAATTTTTAAAAAGGGTAAGCCACACGACATGTCCGCTTTTGTCTGTATTCTCGAAAATATTCGAGAAGACATTTTACAATATATTGCTTGCGTTTTTGGGAAGAGCAGATTTTTTTTACCAAAATCAATTCGGCTTCCGGAGAGGGGTGTCCTCTCAGGACGCACTTATTTCATTCTACAACTAAATAATGGAGAGTACTGATAGTGGTAGTCAAACAGCACGCCTTTTTTCGACCTAAAAAAGCTTTTGAAGTAATAAATATTGAACTTCTGCTTTCCAAGTTACAAAATTGCGGCGTTCGTGGTAACGTCCAAAAATGGTTGAAACATTTTTTAACGGAGCGTACACAGAAGGTAGTTTTGAGGCACGATAGTATTTATTATTGTTTCGCCGATACACAGGAAACTGGGGTCCCACAGGGAAGCACCTTGCTTATCATTTTCATAAATATTTCTTATGGTTTTGAAAACGATTACATTACTCTATTTGTAGACGATTCTTCAGTATCCTGTTCTGCAAAAAGCCTGGAGCGGCTTGCAGAAAAGTCAAAAGATGTTGGTAGGATTACTGTAATAATAACGACTTGCCTGAATGATAAAACAAAGCTAATGCTTTTCTTCTTAACGGACTTGAATAAAACTCTTCTGGTTATGTTAATAACCAAATAATTAAGAGGCGGACTTTCGTGAAGTTTTTGAGAGTTTTTATGGATGCTAAGCTTTCATGGTTATGCCAAGTGGACTTACTTCTTCTTCAATCGTTCAATCCTGTCTCACATGCCATTCTGGCCTGGGGTTAAGCCTCCTCAATTTTTATGTCGCCAACTTCCCTTCATTATTTTTATACCAAGCCGCAAAATATGCGAGAGCAAGTTTATCTACCGTCGGACTAACTAGGGGAGCTGCTTATCGTTATGGCCTAAGGCAAAACTTTAATTTAATTATACCTCAACATGGGTTATCGACTGCGGCAAATAGCCCTTTAATATTGCCTTTCAAGCTATATAATAAATTACCTGTGAGAATTAAAGAAATCTCTGGTGATGTGAAATTCAACAAAACTATTAAGCATTTTTATTAGAGTACAAATTTTTATTCTATTCGGGAGTACTTAAATAGCAATTTTTCATAATGGAAGCTATTTGAATATTTGTGCAAAGCTGATAATGCTGATGATTTGATGGTGATGTTTACGGTGGTTTATTGTTTGTAATTTGCTACTTATATGTACAGGGTGTCCCAAATTCAAGCCTCATCATTGGGATCTCGGAAACTAGAAGAGATACGAGGTCGGCTAAATGGAGGCAAAGTTGCGCAATTTGATGCTGATCAAAATGCCACCTTAAAAATTTACAAAATTCCGAATACTTCCGAAGATATTTAGAAAAAACCGAATATTCGCGAATTCATTTTTATTTTTTTATGACTCTATTTGAATAGATATAACAAAATAAATTTCATATTCCCATTGTTACTTTTTCTGTTCTACAAGATGGTGTTATCAGATTTTCAAACTGACGTTTCGTCTTTGAGCTGCCATAATCAGCCTTGTTTTTTTTTTAAATACAGCCCTGGATTTTTTATTACGGCCTTTAAGAGCTTCTAATGGTGTATCGCACTTATTCGAAAAAATCATTTTAACGATTTCCTGGTAAACGCTTGCCAAAATTATGTTTTCTGTCTCTCTCTAACACATGAGTTCTTATGGAAAATGCCATTAATATGAATTTTTCGAATAAGTGCGATACAACATTGGCTTTGGGACTTTAGATGCTCTTAAAATCCGTAATAAAAATCCAGAACCGTATTTAAAAAACAAAGTTGATGATGGCAGCTCAAAGACGAAACGTCGGTTTGAAAATCTGATAACACCATCTTGTAGAACAGAAGAAGTAGCAATGAGAATGTGAAATTTATTTTGTTATATCTATTCAAATAGAGTCGTAAAAAAATTAAAATGAAATCGTGAATATTCGGTTTTTTCCAAAAATCTTCGTAAGTATTCGGAATTTTTAAACTTTTAAGATGGCATTTTGATCAGCATCAAATTGCACAACTTTGCCTCCATTTAACCGACCTCATAATCTTCTAGTTTCCGAGATCCAAATGATGAGGCTCGAATTTGGGACACCCTGTACTTTGTTGCGACTGTCTTGACAATATCTCATACTTACGTAGAATTGCAAGTCTATTGGAAATAAAGATTTTTATATTTATTTTATTTTTATTCTATAGCAACTGAATTCGGCAAAAAGAAATGTGTTAAACTTTCTTGAATAAAACGGGTAACTGTAAGGTTATTTGTTTTTTCCAGTTCTTTTACAGCTATGAGTTAAGCTATTCCAGGTTTTTCTTCTGTGAGTTTTTCGATCATTAAATTAACTGTGTAACGATCATATAAATCAGTTGTTTCGTCGACGA
This sequence comes from Pissodes strobi, assembly GCA_016904865.1. Classification (NCBI taxonomy): domain Eukaryota; kingdom Metazoa; phylum Arthropoda; class Insecta; order Coleoptera; family Curculionidae; genus Pissodes; species Pissodes strobi. The sequence continues at coordinate 45,938 of MU184767.1, forward strand.
CAAACGACAATATACATATAGTTCAATTCCAATTTCGTTCTTTATTTCATCTAGCACGGTACCAAACAATTTTCCAACCACGCTCTTTCTTAATGTTGCATTAAATTTTGAATATTAGCAGCCAAAAACATTTTACACAGACCTTCGTTACATTTTGATTGGCCATGGTTTTAAACGTCTCAGAAGACTGCTTCAACGTTGACTGAAAGACTGGACTTCATCTTGTTAACCTTAGCAATGTGAGACGGCGTCTTAATGTGTTGGTCAGGGTCTATTTGGAATTTCTTCGAACAGGAAACAACTCCTGAACAAGGCTTGCAAAAGCATAATTGCCACTTTTATACTTTCACTTTGTTTGGGCGTAAAATACTAACTTAGCTACGACAAACGACAACCTAAATAATATTGGTGCTCTGTAACATATGTGAACACATAAATAATTTATAGAAGGTAAATGTAAAGCACTTCAAGTTAAAACATCTGGCCAAAAAAACGCACAGACTAATGCAATTTCTCAATAGAAGAATAATTTATTACTTTATGGACTTTATTAGCCTATTTATCGCCCTCTTAGGGAAATCCCAATCTAAATCGAATTCAGGTGTTCGGGCGTCGCACCGTTCAGGGCTCGGGGGTCGCGGGAGTCATAAAATGTAAGAAGATAAGACAGAAATCCCAAAACATGCAGTAGTTCTTAAAATATGCATTTCTCCTTCCAAAACACAAAAATATCCAAAAGTAATGACATATATGCAAAATACATAAAACCGGGCCTTTACTTGTCACCAATCCCTTCTTCACAACTCTTTCTACTATCTTCGCTAACAAACATAAGCCAGTAATGCAACTGGACGAAAATTAGATGTAACGATCACCGCCTTTGGCTAGTGAAAGGATGATGATGTCTCTCTTGAAGGCAAGGTGAAAATTTGTCTGTAAAAAAATCTCTTTATGGCTTCAGATAAAACGCGAAAATCATCGGTTGGTAATGCCGGAAACGGTCTTCGGGATTAACACAACCAGAAGAAACTGTTACTTTTTATCTGACCAAGTGTGCTATTCTCCTCAAATGGTGTTGTGGAGACAGAGAAACAAATACAGTTTCATTCTATGAAATGTTCAACTTCTTCCAAGCGACTAAAACTCACTTGACTTGGTGAACCCTAACTTGGATTTATGTGAATGATATAATGACATGTAGTTTAAAACTTACTTTCATAGGTGGCTTATTGGTAATGTTGGCAACTAAAAAATTCATAGCTATATCTTCACAATTCATATTATCGTCTACCCAGTCTCTTATATTGGATGGTAACGTATTTGTATACAAGTAGCTCCAATACTTATGCAAGAAAGCTGCTCCAGTCAGAACCATCGAAATTTCATTTAACCATTCAGATTCATATTTCCATGAATTAGTTACGTTGTCCCACAGATGAGTCCTTGAAGGAAATCCTAGGAAAACAATGAATATTTTCACGAGTTGCATGCATCTATATAACAATCAATGTTAAATTGAAATAGCTTTATTTATACAAACATATCTGGCAAGGTACTAATCATTATAACTTATTTCAATTTACAAATATTTTATTTTAAAAGAAAAAGCTTTTTATCTGTTCCAATATACCTACTCACCAACTATTCTGTCAGGAAACTCCCTCCACACCTCAAACGCAAATTCTATTTCATCTGAGGTCAACATAATTATATCATCGTCTAAGTGTAAAACTGCTTCAGTTTCTATTTCGTCATAAGGGTAAAATCGATTTGATAGTTTGTTCGCTTTGGTTTTAATTACATTTATCGATTTCGACACCTTAGGCAACTGGGATACTACAAATGAGAAAATCCATATTTTCAGTTTGTAAAAAAAAACACCTTATATAGATACCTGAGATATAGATGGGAAAGTTAGGCTTCTATATTACACTCTAATAGCATAAGGCTCTATTCACAAAAGAAACAATATTCAGCAACAAAAATAATTAGTGTTGGGGATGGTCAATTGACCACTACTTATTTGACCGATCAATTGACCAGTCAAAATATCTTCTATAATCAAAAAAACATTTTATTTATTTTATTTCACTTGTATCATGTAAATCATGTTACAAATCGATATTTTTTAATTATTTATGCATTTTCGTATTCAGTCCAGTTTACCTAGAATGTATGCATTTGTGATCAGCCCAGTTTACAACCGTCCGTATTTGGTGTGCGATTTTACCGGGGAATCCCAATCTTTTTATGACAGTGCAATACCGGCAATACCTTACAATTTAATGATTCGGTGGTTCCTGTCCCCAAACGAAGTAAAGCACATAGAAAGAATAAGTTTATCTTTTATATTTGTAATTGTATATGTTACGGTTAAAGTGTTTACTTGGCTAGTTTATAGACTGGCTGGATAGTATAGAAACTATATAAATGTCTGCTTATTTTGATGGAAAATCATCTCTTCACTAAAATAGCTAGGAATAGTGGTTGGGTTGTATACTATCCAGCTAGTTTACAAACTATACAAGATTTATCGCCAAAGTACAAACCACAAGAAAATTACACAAATTAACCGGGGTTTTTGGCTAGTTTACAAACTATACACAGTAGTTGGATAAAGTGGAGGCTTAATATTGCTAGTAATACATAATAACCATTTCATTGGTTAGTATGTAAACTAACCAATCCTCTTTGGTTAATCTATTTTAGAATAGTAAAATAATTATTGGTCAAAAATAAAGTTAAACGTAAAATAATCTTTCCATATCTTTTATGTAAGATTACATAAGATGATTCGATTCTCTGTAAATCATAAGTATTTACCACATAATAATCATTCTTGTTACTAGTGTTAGCTCCAGCTTCGCCTATTCTCTTTATACGTTGCAAAAGTTGACTATAATCACTATCAGTCATTAATTTTGAATTTTGCGACTTTTGCTCGTAAACTTCCATAAGTAATTTTTGAAATTGTCGCTGTTGATTCATTTTTAATAACTGTAGGTAATCAAGTTCTTAAACAAATTTCACAAGACATGACAGTGAACAATAACAACACAAAACTCTTGCCATAAACATAACCTCACTTCTAATAAATTAACCAAATACAATTGGTTAGTTTACATATTAACCAACGAGTTGGTTATTTTGTATTACTAGCAATATTAAGTTCACACTTTATCCAACTATTGTGGATAGTTTGTAAACTAGCCAAAAACCCCGGTTAATGTGTGTAATTTTCTTGTGGTTTGTACTTTGGCGATAAATCTTGCATAGTTTGTAAACTAGCTGGATAGTATACAAACCAACCAATATTCGTAGCTATTTTAGTGAAAAGATGATTTTCCATCAAAATAACCAGACATTTGTATAGTTTGTATACTATTCAGCTAGTCTATAAACTAGCCAAGTAGACAGTTTAACCGTAACATATGTAATTATTTTGTATTTGCTAGCGCTAGCAATCGCCGATCGTGTTGCCCTTTTTGTGAATTAACGACTGTACCGAAATTTATAATGAGTTTGGGTAAGTCCAAAAGCAAAATTTGGAGTTGTTTTACGGAGATACGTGATGAAAACAAAGATAAAGGAAAATGCAACTACTGTGGCGCTATTTACATTACTCATGCAGATAGAATGAGGAACCATATATTTAAAAAGTGCAAATCAGTTACAACATCATCAGATATTAGACCATCAACTTGATGGGAAAGTTGGCAAAAGAAATCGGCGCTTCACAATGTAGCCGTAAAGTTACTAAGAATGCCGGCATCTTCGGCTTCTTGTGAAAGGAACTGGTCAACATGGGGAATTGTTCATAATAAATTACGAAACAGATTGACCACTACACGATCTGGAAAACTGGTTTATATCAAATATAATTTAAATCTAATCAACGAATCTGAAAGAATAACTGACTTCAATATAACTTCATCCTCCGATACTGATATATCTTCATCTTCCAAAGATGAGTTGGCTGCTATCGAGCAGGTAGCAGCTGATTCCTCCAATGGAAATTCAGATTCAGATTCAGATTTACCATTATCTTTCTATGCACGTTAATCCTTATTGGTTATTATTGTTATTAATCAGTTAATTAAACATATTTAATGATCTTTTGGTTTATTTTAAGTTTAAATGAAAATATGTTTTTGATTTTTCTTTAATTGAATGGCTAAGTAGGTATGTGAATTTAAAATATAGATTAATTTGTATGTTTTATTGTATTTTTAAATTTATTAAGTCAACTGACTGGTCAATTCACAGGTCAATTGACTAAAAAGAAATTGACCGGTCAAATCCACAACACTAAAAATAATACAAGTATTTTTGTGCATGTTGGTGGGAATTTTGGTTTACACTGTATGATTGTGGCAGACTAACAATTTCATTATCAGTTCCGAAAAAAATGCTTAACAATTAAATTTAAAAATTTTACTAGTGTCAGAAACTAAGTTCACATAAAATTATAACTTGAATCATAAATAGATTTCTAAGTAGAAGATTGACTCGAGTTTAATGACCAAATTAATATCTGAAAATCCATTTTCAAAAATTGAAATACGTTTCTACTGGCGCCATAGTCATAATTTTGTGTAGGCTGTTGAATCAAAAATATACATCAAAACTTACATGGAGGAGGATCCTTTTTCTGATTATTCCACACAACTACAATCTTCATTAGGCTAGGAACTTGGGCCAATCTTTCTATAAGTGTATAAAGACTTTGAACTCGATCATATGTCAAAATGACTGCTGTAAATCCCACAGCTTTTGGAGCAGTCATTGGAAAAAATAATGGATTTAAATTTACCTAAAAAATTTGTATTTGAATCTAATTCTCTTATCTGCATGCACAGGGTGTCTCATTATATACTGACTCCCATTCTATCTTAGTGATGGTGTCATTATTTAGCAATGTGTCTATATATTTTTTAACATAGTCACAACAGTGGCGGCTCGCTTAATACACCAAGTGAATCAATGATTCACCTTAGATTTTTCCAACTTATACTATTTTTCAATTACAATCACTAAAACATAGTATACTAACTTAAATCATAAACAAATCAACATATAATTATAAAATGTTGAGTTGTTCAGTCGCTATGAATAGAAGATAAAATCAGAATAATTTTTGTATATCGGTATATCGCTCAAAACGCGGCAACATTGTCAAAACGCGCAAAGTTTATTTCCATTCCATGTCGAATCGCCTTTCGCCTTGATTTAATCAACTCCAGTTGCGGTTTATAACGATGCAGTTGTTTACGGTGGTTGCCATGACAACGCACCATATTGTCTGCATATTATAGATAAGCGCTTATGAGAATGATACCACCTCGAAAGCAAGATTCATTTCCGAAGTGGGAATTCGTATTTAACAGTGGTTGCGACGTTGCATTTGCGTATAGGTGCGTGCATTACAATTGAAATTTCTGTTTGTTGTCGGTTTTCGTTTCGGTTTTCGATAATAGAACGAAATAAAAATAACTTTACATTTTCCCGTTTGATGATCCAGTGTGTTTTTTTTTTCCTCTTAAAATCTGTTCTGTAGGTAATATTATATAAAGTAAAATTTGGTGCTAGGTACTTTCGCTGTAGTGGGGGAGGGGGGGGGGGGGAGTAGGCAATTAAATTTGATTCACAAAGAAATAATGATTGAACATTTAAAAATCTGAAATATAGCCCAAGCTAATTTTACTGTCGCTGGCAGTGGCAGCTAAAGGCTTTCTGCCGTTTAGCTTTTTTTTTCAATATAAAGTGGAACATTCACTTCATCTATTAAGTGATAAATAGTTATTTTCTGATATTTGAAGAAAAAAATATATTCCTGTGCATTTTGCAGATAGGTTATTATTGTTTAAAATAATTGGTGGTAAAGTCTTTACGAAGTCAATTGAAAAAGTTGGGACTCTTAATAATTTCTGATTACTTTAAGTAATCCTTGCTGTGTCATGCCAGCTGTCCTGTGTTTTTGTTCCTCAGATGTTTTAGAATTAAAGTGGTTTAAAGTCAAATTTAAAAGTGGTTTTTCATATGAAAATAAAGCTTAATAGTTAAGCATTTCAGTAATCAACAAACTAGTGTGATCTAATAGTTGTTTCTAGGAAAAAAATACTAAAAATATATGGCTTATCTATGAACAATTTAAAATCAGAATATAAAAAAATAAGGTGCAAAAAATTGTGATAGGTTCTATTCATATTTGAAGGTGGGCAAAAAATCCATAGTAAATAATTTTGTATATACATACGATTTGTATATTTCTTGTTATCCAGTGTTGGTGTTTACATTATAACGATTATTGTAGAGTTTTAGCATGACATTGTGTTGAAATGGCATTTAGGATAATCATTTGAACCTCCTTGTTTGTTTTGCGTGGTTGTTTAGATTTTACTAAACCTTGTACATTGGATAATATTTTAAACTTATAAACGGCGGCAAAATTCAAGTTCAATTATTTGCACAAATAAGTCTTATTATTGTTGTGTTACTTGCACAAACGTTTTTCAGTTGCTTACAAAGAGACTTTAAGAGTCACATAAAATTGAGCAACCAGAAAATATACTGTTCTTCTGACTGTCAACGAAGATTTGAAAAGGACGAACTTCCAAATCCATTATATGATGAACTGGAGGAACTCCGAGAGGAATAGTTATTTGTTTTACTAGGCAGCAAAGTAGTAGATTGACTGCCGCGGCTGATAGTTCATAGCCGAGCGTAGCGAGGCTAGGAATTAGCTAAGGCAGTCAATCTACTTTGCTGCCGAGTTGAACATATAATTTTTTCTCCGACTGTTTATAATGATATATGTATATTGTATATTTGCAAATTATTACAATTCCCACAATCTTTTTATTTTTCCTGTAGTGATAAATTAATACAAAATTGGATAGAAATCGCAATTGTTGGAACGGTTGGTTGCTATGGAAATGTATATAACCATAATAATTATAGTTTGACAACTTATGTCAAACGTTTTATTCCCATGGAGACTAATCACTTTGCTGCCTGGACAGGAAAAGTAATACTTTGCTGATTGATATGTGTCTGCAAAATTAATATTTGCTGTCAATCGGAGAAAATAGTTATTTGTTTTACTAGGCAGCAAAGTAGTAGATTGACTGCCGCGGCTGATAGTTCATAGCCGAGCGTAGCGAGGCTAGGAATTCAGCTAAGGCAGTCAATCTACTTTGCTGCCGAGTTGAACATATAATTTTTTCTCCGACTGTTTATAATGATATATGTATATTGTATATTTGCAAATTATTACAATTCCCACAATCTTTTTATTTTTCCTGTAGTGATAAATTAATACAAAATTGGATAGAAATCGCAATTGTTGGAACGGTTGGTTGCTATGGAAATGTATATGTCCATAATAATTATAGTTTGACAACTTATGTCAGACGTTTTATTCCCATGGAGACTAATCACTTTGCTGCCTAGGCAGCAAAGTACTTACTTTGCTGCCTGGACAGAAAAAGTAATACTTTGCTGATTGATATGGGTCTGCAAAATTAATATTTGCTGTCAATCGGAGAAAAAATCGTTTACTGATAATTACGCTCAATGAAGAAATTTATCAACATGAATCTCTTCAAGCAGAAACTGATGACGCAATAGCCACTCTTGAGAAAAAAACTGACAAGATAAGCTCTGACCTTAGTACCTTGGAAAATGCTTATAAGAAACAACGAAAGAAAACTGAAGATTTCCAGTATGAGGTCTTGGAAGTGGAAACGAATTTGTTTGAATCTGTAAATGTTCATAAGGCTGAGGCAGTTAAACTTAAAAACCAAATGCTTAGCTGCTGAAAAGGAAGCATTAGAAACCACAATAAATGCACAGGCCACATCCATATCTAAATTTCATAGAGACTTTAGGAAACTCCAAAGTTTAAACAGAGATATGGTGACATCAATAGATGTACTGGAATTAGAGAACCACATGTATAGTAATGAGATTTGCAAACTGAAGCACGATCTAGACTCATTCAACACTGCAAATACCAGAACAGTTGGTGCTTCTGCCGAGTCCGCTACTTGCTCCAATCCACAACTGCCTTATTTGGAAGACTCAACTGTGCTGCCCAAAAATTCCAAGAGACCTCAAGATAGTCGTCCTAAACTTCTGTTGATTGGTGGGAGATGTAATGATAGGTTTCTTGGTCGTGTACGTTTTGAATTAGGTCAGAAAATCAATGTTCAATGTTTCTTAAAACCTGGTTGTACAATTGGGGAATTAGCAACAACAGCCTCATCTTTAGCCTCTAGCTTTAGTAAAGATGATTTGGTGATCTTATGTCTGAATGGAGCTTATTCACCTATGGTTATTTTAAAAAAATATATTTTACTTTGTGAATATACAAATACTCTAGTTATGACAAGTCCTTGCTATGGACCAAATAATAATGTTGTATACAGTAGTAACTTGTCTTCGTATAAAATCTTTCATTCTCATAAAATTGACTTAACCAGAATTCTGAAATGTAATTATGTTCAACGTTTCGATGCTGATTTGGCCGATCTATTGAAATGTCACGTTTATAAATATTTTCAGGGCATCATACAAAACTCAGTAAATAAAGAAATTTTAGCTCCACCTCTAGTATTGGTAACACACTGTGATACTTCGAGCCGGGTTTTAGATAATGATATTAATGTGTCTTTTTTGTAGATTGGAGTGCAGAGCTGGAAACCTCAGAACAAAGCTCTCGTCTCTAATAAACGGAAAGTCTTTTCATCTAGCTCTGCAAAATTATCTCTAAAATTATCTCTAAAATTATCCCTACTTTTCTTAAACATCAGTCTTTAAGGTGTAAGTGTGACAGTTTGTATGTATTTTTAGATAGTGTGGGATATCCTGACATTGTTTTTATTACTGAACACTGGCTAAGGCCAGATGAATGTTTTTGTTTAAATGAGTATAAACCGATAGGCATGTCATGTAGGGAAAATTTTCTTAATGGTGGGACGCTTATCCTAATTAAGAAGTCATCAAATTTTATGGCCAGTTTGAACCAGTCGATAGATTTAATCATTTAATTGAAGAAAAGACTTTCGAGTTTTCGCTTTGTTTTTCCAGGCAGCTAAACTTATATATTATGTGTTTATATCGTTCTCCTTCTGCCTCAGCGGAGGAATTCCTCAAGCGTCTTGTTGTAATTCTCTCGAGTCTTTCATCCTCAACAAAAATTATTCTGACTGGGGATTTTAACATTAACTTTGTTGATAAATCATCTGTTAATACTATAATGCTTGCAAATTTGCTTGATACCTAGGTTGCCTGCACCTACGCACATTGACGAACCGACTCGTGTCACGGACAGTTCCTCGACCACAATTGATTATTTATGTTCAAATTACAAGAAATGTGGTCTCTTGAGCTGTTAATGCGGGATTGTTTGATCGTGAGGCGGTAAGTGGCAACATTGATTGTTCAAAATGTTTGGCTCGAGTCTCCTCGCGTAGTACTGGTAGAATTTTTAGTACAGCTAACTTCAATGAGTATAATCATTTATGTCTTGGTGCGAATTGGCAAAATTTGCATCAGGCTTCAGATCCAATCGCCAGTTTTTACACCTTAATGTGTGAGCAATTCAATGAGGCTTTTCCAGTGAGATTGATTAGGAAAAAAGTAAAAAAATAAAAGCCTTGGCTCACAGGAGGCCTTAGGATTTCGGGTAGGAACTTCCGCTCTCTGAACTATGTTAAAAAAATCATCATTCAAACAGCCAGAATGTCATAAATTATTGCAATAAGATCGTAGCATTTATAGGAATACCATAAAGCAATCAAAATCTCTCACTATAATAACAGACTCTCTAAAGCACAAAATAGGCAAAAGGAAAGTTGGGCCATAATTAATAGCTTCCATAATTTTAAGCCATCTCGCAACGGTCCTAATATTGATCCAGAACACTTTAATAAGATTTATTGTAACGTAGCAAATAATCTTACAATGGATTTGTCACCTAAATCTGACCCGTTGTCGTATCTGGGAAGTATATCTACCATTGGCTCATTTGGCTTTGTCGAAACATACAGACAGGAGATTGTGGAGGTTATTTCTGAAATAAAAAACAAAAAATCGTGTGGAGACGATAAAATATCTGCCGAAGTTCTTTCACAGCTGCCTGATAGGGCTCTGGATGCGCTCTCTGCTTGTATCAATGAGTCTTGGTGGAGGGGAGTGTTTCCTGCTTGCCTGAAGTCGTCCTTAGTGATCCCACTATTTAAGGGTGGTGACTCGGAAGACCCATCTAATTACCGCCCAGTCTCTCTACTCCCAACTCTATCTAAAGTTATAGAGAAACTTGTAGAGAAAAGAATCTGTAGCTACCTTGAGTCCTTCAACCTAATAACTGAGAAGCAATTTGGGTTTCAAACATCGAAAGAGACCCATGATGCCATTTACAGTTTCCTTGAGAGTGTTTATTTTGGACTGAATCACGGTGGTACATGTGCAGCGGTGTTCTGTGATCTGTCCAAGGCATTTGATCGTGTGGATCACAGAATACTGCTGGCAAAGCTTGAGAGGTATGGCTTCCTGGGTGTGGCTCACTCCTGGTTTAGATCTTATCTTGAGGGGCGTTCTCAGACTGTGGTAAGCTCAGGAGGGTGGGTTGACTGCGAAGTTCCGCAAGGCTCTGTTTTGGGTCCTATCATGTTCTTATTATATATCAATGATCTTGTCTACCTTAAAACCTCGGGACTAAAGAGTCCCGAGCAACAAAAATGGTAAATACCATTTTTGCTGATGACACCTCAATATTGTGGCAGAATAGGAATCTCGTGGGACTTAAAGAAATTATAGTGAATGATCTGAGGATTATTAAAGCATGGTTTAACTCTAATCGCCTTTGATTGAACTTGATTAAGACTCACATTGTTGGGTTTAAGTGTGATGTGGAGCTGCTGTTGGATGGGGATTCTCTTCTGGATGCTTCAGTGCCTAAGTTTCTTGACGTGCTAATTGATGGTGAGCTAAATTTTGAGGAGCCTATTTTAGCCCTGAGTAAGAAACTTTGGGGAGTTGGGCTTACAACTAGCGCGAAGTGTATATTTTGCAATTTTTGGAGTCCCACCTGAGATATGATATCCCATTTTGGGGTGTTTCCAATCCGGGACTTTTGAATATGCTCATAAAAAAGCACTTCGATTTATTGTCAACATAAGTCAGAGAGATTCTTGTAAGCCTCATTTTGTGGCTCAAAAAATTTTAACTCTTACATTGCTTTTTATTCTGGAGACATCTACTCTAATTTTTAAAAATCGTTTTAGGCTTCAGGCTCCTCTTTACAATACTCGTGAGAACCTTAATTAACCTCTACCCATCCCAAGGACTACTTTAATTAAGAAATCTCTCATTTATGAGGGTCGTAAATTATACAATCACCTGCTGAGCAGCCTGAAATCAATACAGACTCTAAAATCCTTTCGCTTTTTGCTTGGGAAATTGCTCCTGAGTAAGCCTTGCGTTTTTAAAGATAGGGTAAAACTGCGTTTTATGGTCGAAAAGAAAGACGTTTAGTTAACTTAAATAATCTAATATATTAACAAATTACCCATACGGCTTTGGGGAGCCGTATCGACTTCATATAACATGTTCAATGGTATAAAAGTCTGGGTTATATACAAATTTACAGAATTTGGTGACAACTGGAATAACATTACTAATATGAAACATGAAATCACTTACCAATTACATTACAATTTGGAGGAGTTGTATCGGGACACGCTATGAGGTATTCTTAAATTTTTCCAGTAATGAACCTTTTGTTGGTGTACATTGAGCTTTCTTTCTGGTTGTATGTATTTTAAACTTATTTATATGCTTTGTCGATAAAAATTTGTAATTTTTTTGGACTAATAAAGTATTTTTGAATTTTAATTTGAATCTGTGTAGGCGCTCGCCGACAACCTGAGAACAGACTATGCCGGTATGAAATTAAGAGATGTCGACATGAAATTAAGAGTCCCAACTTTTTCAGTTGACTTCGTAAAGCCTTTATCAATATTTTCGATTTATTTTCAGAAAATTCAATACACTCAGTAAGCGAAGCTGTCAAGTATTTGAAAAATGCAAACATCCTGCTTGAAATATACCAAAGTCCAAGGGTTTGGGCAAAACGGATGAGCTAAAGAGACTAGAATTGCATAGGATCACGCTGACAAGATTGAAATATAAGGACTTATTTTTTTAGACCTGATGACTAACCTTGTGAAGTTTTATATGAAAAATATAAAAATCTTGATTATGACTGACTGATGAGGCCATGGTTTCCACTGCATTTATTTACTTATTTACTTATTAAATTATTATAAAGATCTTTCAACTTTTCCTTGTGAACCCACATATTATTTTTAATTATTAATATATGTCTTACTTCAGATGGTAACATATTCAGCTCATCATATATTCTTGCTTGATGGGGATATACTCTATCTTGTATTATATCTAAAGTACTTATGGCAATTTTTTCCATGGAGGAAAAATATTTTTTATATAGGAACATCACAGATTCTCTCATTTCAACTATCCTTTTATCTGAAATTTCATTTATTACATCCAAAAGTGTATTTAAATGACTCTCCATTATAAATATGGCAGCACGTTTCCAATCTGCAAAAGAAATAGGGTGCAGAAATATATACATTTCAAGAATCAAATAGAACATTAGTTAATTCAAATTCGTGTTAATATATAATTTTATAGAGCACTGATTAGTGAAGGGAAAATCGGATGATTTTTAGAATCGAATATCTTGCATTCGAATACTTTTGAGAATCGAATGATTATTCGAATACAAAGAATCAAATTATTTGGATTAGTCACGATATCCCAAATGTTTCAATTAGCGATTCCACCTCTCGAGATTTCGAGTGACTTCGAAGTCTCGTTCTCGAATTCAAATTTACACATTGTCTGATTCTGGATTGTTTGATCTTGAAGTCTTCATTCTTGATACATTTAAGCATAAGAGCAAAATCTTTTAAAAAGATTCGCGATAGCATTCACGCTTAAAAATAAAATATTGGTTAAAAGTTGTTTTGTTTAGATATTATGTAAAAGTTTATTAAAGATTTAAAAACTAGCACAGTAATTAAACTGCTCTATTTTATACTTTTTATGGTATAGCGTTTTTGATTATTGTTCACCATAATACAACAAAAAGCCCGCTATTATTTATTGCTCAGACGGCAGAGCAGCATAATCGAACAAGTTATATTATAATCGCATTTGACGCGAATTGTGCCGATTCATATTTCATTTTGATTCAACCCGCATTCGAGGGACGATTAATTCGTTGTTAGCGCATTCGAATATTTCTGGCATTCGAATTCTTCGTTGAGAATCGAATGCATACGAATGCAAGCAAGAATCGAATACTTCGATTATTTGAATTCGAATAGTCCCTTCACTAGCACTGATCCAATTAATTTCAATTAGGTATGCTGTATTTTCCAATAAATGTCGCACGTTTTTGTAACAGTTCAATAATTGATAGATTCAAAACGTTTTGATAGAATATGTTTGCATTTCAGATATGTACTAGATACTCATAAAATGCATACTAGTAAGTTCTTTAATATATAAATCCCCATATTTAAGCTTTACTATATATGAAAGGGTAAAAATACATACTACTATGTTCTTTAATATATGAATCCCCATATTTAAGTATTACTATATATGAAAGGGTAAAATATTTAACCACCTGCCCCTGGAAATTAAAAACTTAGAAATTGGCAGGCATTTTAATAAGCACATTAAGAATCTATTGTTAAGTAAGGCCTAATTACTCCCTTAATGAATTTTTACACTAATAAATCGTAGACTTTTATTTTGACTTTATTATTTGACAAATTATTTAGAGTTCTGTGCTGATTTATTTTGATATTTAAATTTTTATTGTCTTTGGGTGTTGTGGTTTTTCATTTATTGCGCAAATATTGCAATGTATTTTCTTTCCAGCTTTGTAAATGAGTGTTGAGCTCTTTATACAATAAAGCATATTTGATTTAGCTCTTAAGAGCCTGCTAATGAAGCCTAAATCAAAAAACTTAATAGCAAAATAAAGAACATTTATTAAAGCCACATGAACTTTGATAAATATGCAGTGTCGTATATTCGTGAGACAGAAGGACCTTTATTTTTACAAAAGCATCTTTCTTTTTAATTGTGTTTTCTATATAATTCTTAGAAACAATGTAATTTATCATTTTAATAGTGTGTGTTTTCTAATATTGACTTAATCGGTAATATATGTTTTAGAAGACGTAAAAATCGTTCCATTTTTACATGTGTAAAACGACCATAATGATACTACTTTCGATTGAGGCCCAGAAACCGGTCCTAGGAGGCACTTCTGCTATGCAATCGAAAGTAGTATCATTATGGTCGTTTTGCACATGTAAAATATGTGATGTTAATTTGTAATGTTTATAAGGTCTAGTCATTAGTCTTTAATTATAATGCTCTTTTATAGATACTTTTGTATTTTGTTAATTTGGATGACCCAACGTTGCTGTATAGTAACTGATAAGGTAATATATTCATCTAATTTGATTTGACACATCCCAAAGAAATAAGAGCCACTTCATAGATCCCAAATGCAGTGGTCAGCTACTGAAAAATTTATTGGAATGTTACAAAATTATATAATAGTTTGAGTTCACAAAAGTGCCATACGTGAAATCATTTATTCTATCTATCTTCCATACAGATAGATCTGATAATAAATCGATTGTAGAATCAATCGGAAGAAACTAAATTTATAGAGTTGTAATTACTTAAAAAAAGAAACTGTTCTGCATTTAATAGTACCTGATTGCAAAGTTATTAGTTTAGAATTGTATTTTTATTTCGATTTTATCAACCAACATAAATTGAGTTGGTGAACATACTATTAAGCAAATATTCTACCGAATATATCAAACTCGTTATATCAGATCAGTGGCATTGGTAAAAATCAGGCTATGTTCTGTGCTAATATAACAGGTTTTAAAATAACATACCAATCACATCATTAAATGGCATAACATGCCCATCCATTACTATCACAGGTATACAGTTTGCAGCCATAGCTTCTAGTAGGACAAATTGGCCCATTCTTTGTCCGCGAAAAATCAGGCAAAAAGTAGATTTTTTCAAAACTTGGGGGTATTCAAAAACATTCCCAGGCGTAATTTCGCATCGTTTTGTGTAGAGCTTCATGTTACAATGATTTAAGATCAAAATTTCATCTTGGTGCTGTTTATTCAGACTCTGAAGCTGATCCAGATAGTAGGGATCTATATTAATTTGAGAAGATATAATTTTCCAGATTCTAAAAAATAAAACCATTTAATTATGTTCACTTAACGCCCTCCCCTTGGTTGTTGACCTCTTTCTGATTCATTATTAACACCACAGACCTAGAAAAGGACCCAATTGTTTACGTATTAACACGATCATTCCGCCTTGTGTTTATCATAATTGCACCATAGCCAAACACCCATATTTGTTGCCAATACTTTGCAAAATTCCAAGAGAGCTAGCAAAATCCAAAAATAATATACATTTATATGGTAACTCCAATAGCTCCTAGCGACTGCTTTAATTAAAAATTAATCTGCAATTGTCTTCACAATAAATTTATTTATTAATAAATCTTCTATACACTGTGACCATTCTATTAGTTTCCTTAAAATTATTTCGATTATAGCACTCTGACAACATTGTACTTTTATTTTATGACCTTTACTTGGATTCCCAATTTAAAGGAATGGTGTATATTTATTGAGTCGATTGCAGCATTGCTTGTGAGATTTCAAGTGCTTTAGCGACCATTTTGATATATTTTTTGTGATTTGTGTAAAAATTGTAGTTTAGAATAAAAAATCATAGTGCATGCATGTGTAAAATGTAAAAAAGTAGACCATCTAAATAGGGATCTTTTGACTGGTAAGTATTTCTATGTTGTTATTTATGCCAGAGCTAGCCAGTAGTGTACAGGGTGGCTCGAATTCGTGTCTATGTATGGGGCACTCGAAAACCGTAAGAGATACAGCGTCGGTCAAATTAAGGCAAAATTGCGCATTTAGGTGCCTAACAATATGCCGTTTGGAAAGTTTTAAAATTCCGAGTAATTCCGGAGATATCCGGAAAAAACCGAAATTTTGAAAAATCGTTTTATTTTTTTCCTCGGCTTATTTAAAAACGGATTTCAAATTAAATTGCACTTTTGCATTGCCACTTTTTCCGCTTTATCCAATGATGGTATCCAGTTTGAAATCCGACGTTTGGTCTTCAAAGGATCATCATTATCTTTCTTTTTTTAAATACGAACTTTAATTTTTTT
Source organism: Pissodes strobi (assembly GCA_016904865.1). Taxonomy (NCBI): domain Eukaryota; kingdom Metazoa; phylum Arthropoda; class Insecta; order Coleoptera; family Curculionidae; genus Pissodes; species Pissodes strobi. The sequence goes on from MU184767.1 coordinate 62,289, forward strand.
TATCGTTTTTCAGATGGTCTTGGCGTTATTAATATGATTATGTGTTTTTATTTTTTTTTTATTTTTATTTTTTTCATTATTATTTTTTTAATTATATATTTTGCTCAGGCGTAATTTTAAACATTTTAAGGTAGGTACTTTTGAAATATTTATATTCTATAAAAATATTTTATTTTGTTTTTTGTATTAAGTGGAAAATTGGAGCGTATTAAAAATAAAAAATAGTAAAATTATTTCTTACGAGAATATTAAATTAAATTATATAAAATCACGCCAAAGGAAAATACAGTCGAACTTCGATAAGTCGAACGTCGATAACTCGAATTTTTGATAACTCGAACTGATCCTTCAAATCATTGCTTTAAGTCTGGAAAGTAAATGTATTTTGGTCTCGATAAGTCGAACTTCGATAAGACGAATTTCGCGATAAGACGAAATATTCTGGAGGAGGAACTTCGATAAGTCGAAATATTTCAAGGAGAACTGGTTGAGTCTAATTGTTAACAACGCTGTATCGATCAATTCGAGTGGGTAGGTAGGAATCGAAAGATGTGGGAGAACGAAGTGCGATAAAAACTGATAAGTGACTATTTTAAACGTAAAGATGAGAATATACACATCTAAACATTTATGTAGATGTTGCGTATATTATGAACATATGTACGCACAATATACATATGTAAATACATACACTTATTACAAGCATATTATGTACATACACATATGTGTGTATGTACATAATATGCTTGTACTAAGTGTACGTAATTACATATACATATTGTGCATACATATTATGTTCATAATATATGCAACATGTACATAAATGTTTAGTTAGTTATTTATTTCAACGGAAAATCCATTTTACAATAACAATACAGTTAATACAATTATAAAAGCAATCATAAAATTAGTGAAAACAATAGCAGCCAAAATATAAAATCATTATAGTAACCAAATCAGTATAGTAACAAATGCAGAAATAGATACAGAACATAAATTGATACAAAACACAACCTAATTGATAGGAAGTAGCCGATCCAACCGCTTTCTAAATGTTAATTGGTCCAACCCAAAGGGGTCCAACCCAACGGTGTTGAGACAGCGAACCATGCGAGTTATTGGGCTATAAAAGCCATAGTTAGTATTGTGGAACGGAACCCTGAACATAGTACTATTTCTAGTTCTATGAACAGTATTGAAATTAATCTCACGAAGTAACTGCGGAGCGCAGACAGAGCCATTAAGAAGCTTAAAAATAAACTGAACATCAGCACGTTGTCGTCGCTGACTCAACTCAACCATATTAAAGTCTCGCATTACTATATTATAATTAATTGAATAATTAGTATCATTATAAATATTAATGTGCGCCTTAAAAGCCAACTTGCGCAAGAACCTACGTTGAACACTCTCCAAAGAGTCGATCTGACACTGATAATAAGGTGACCAAGCGACAGATGCATATTCGAGACCCGAACGCACCAATGAACAATACAACAGCTTAAATGATTGAGCACTAAGGTCACTTCCGTATCTAGAGATAAAACCCAGTTTTTTAAACCCTTCCCGAACAATTTTATTAACATGTGATTTAAAAGTTAATTGACTGTCGAGAATCACTCCCAAGTCGCGGATCTCTGAAACCGACTCCAAAACAGCACCATTCAAAAAATATTTATTCTTAGGTGTGTTGTCAGATCGACCAAAAGAGATAGAAAAACATTTCTCAACATTGAGGTCAAGACCATTATGACGAGACCAAACAAACAATCTATCAAGATCACACTGCAAGTCGAGAGCATCAGACTCAGACCCAATGCACTTGAACAGCTTCAGATCATCGGCAAACAGTAAACAGTTGGAATGAATAAAAGAATTACCAATATCATTTATAAACAAATCAAATAACAAAGGACCGATATGAGATCCCTGTGGGACTCCCGAAAGAACACATATTTCACTCGAAATATAGTTATTTATGCGCACGCATTGGCCTCGCCCAGACAGAAAACTGCGTATCCATCCTACCACCGAATCACCAAAGCCAAGAACACTCAACTTATGTAACAATAGTTTATGATTTACCCTGTCAAAAGCCTTCGAGAAGTCGGTGTAAATACTATCAACACACAACCCTCTCTCGAAGGCCTTCAACAAGAACTGCTCATAAATGAGCAGATTTGTAACGGTCGATCTTCCCTCTGCAAAACCGTGCTGGTTATCTACAATAAGCTCTCTACACGTCCAAATCAACCGGTCCGATACAAGCCTATCGAAGAGTTTAGGTATGACTGATGGTTTTGCAATACCTCGATAATTACTGATATCTTGCCTGTTACCTGATTTAAAAACCGGAGTCAAATAACTTGTTTTCCAATAATCAGGAAAATAACCGTCCTTAAGTGATAAATTAAATATAAAATGCAAAGGTTTACATAACGAGTAAATGCAACTCCTTATAAAAACCTGTGGCAGGCCATCTGGACCAGGAGAATTGGACATTCCTAAATCGCTAATACAATCAAAAACAGCACTCACTGTTATAAACACAGATGAGATATCTACAGTCTTATTCGGTACAAAATCAGTAACCTGAACATTCTCACTGGTATAAGTGGCTGAAAAATGCTTGGCAAACAAATTCACAATCCGTTCACCACCCACCGCCGATTGATCGCCCAAAAACATTGAGTTAGGGTACTCATCGGTACTGCGTGCATTATTAATATATCGCCAGAATAGCCTGGGATTAGTATGTATTTTTTGTTCTATATTATCTAGATAGTTCGTATAGCAAGTGGCCTGAAGGGCCTTACAGCTTTCCCGCAGAGTAGAAAAAGTTCTATAATTATGGTCGGAACCACTTTCTTTATAAAGACGATGAGCAATCTTTTTCTTTACTACCAAATCACGAAGCTCCCCCGAAAACCAAACTGGAAAATTACTTGACTTGCACCGCTTGACTGGTACAAACTGATTAAGCACATCATATAAAATATTATAAAAAATTTCAACAACTGCATTAATATTTTTTCCAAAAAATAATTCATCCCAATTGACATTGTGCAAGTAGTCATTTATCACGGGAAAGTTACAGTTTTTAAAATCAAAGTAAAAAGACTCAAATTTTAAGTTATCAGTCTCAGCAAGACATGGTACACAAATGTCATAGGCAGAATGGTGCTGTGTTGTGCCCAACAAGCAGTCGTCAGCCAAAGATACCCTTACATCTGCATTATTGCTAAATATCAGATCCAAAAACTGATTATTCAAATTTGAATACATGTTAAGCTGTAATAGATTCAAATAACTATAGCCCAAACAAACAGTGTTGGCCGGCGAGGAAAAAGGGCACTCGACACCCAGGCCCTCGCCCGAACGAGACCACTGGCAGTTCGGTAGATTAAAGTCACCACAAATTATATAGTTACTTAGTGGGAATTCATCAGCCACCTCCAAAACAACTCTGCAATGTTCCTCGTACAGTTCACTATGCGATTGTGGGGGCACATATACCGATCCGAACACATACTTCCTATGACCACATGACACCTCCACAAAAACGTGTTCAACAGTTGATGGACTTAAGCGAATTCGTCCAGATCTCAATTCACTACGCACAGCAATCAGCACTCCACCCCCTCTCAGCTTACCCGTACTTGCAGGGTCACGATCGCATCGAAACACATGAAAATCTTGAAAGCCCAATTCGGAGTCACTGTAGTCATCGGTCAACCAGGTCTCAACGAGAATTATAACATCGTATAAACACAAATTAACACTATGACTGAGGTCCCTAATTTTAGTACGAACTCCTCCCACATTCTGGAAATAGCAGTGTAGTTTATCACGCCCACCATCCGCCACTAATCGTTTTTTTGGAAATTTTTTGACTTGCTCGTGGTGGCTACATTATGGGCTTCATCAGTGTGCCGGGTATCAACACCATATTGCCTAACTCCAGTCGAAACCTTAGTGATAAAGGGATTACCATTTCTGTATTTAATAGTTAAGTTGGGCTCACCATTACTCTTTCTCTCATTTAGATCAATACATAACTTCTTGAATTGACTACGTTGAAGATTAGTCAAATCTGGACTTAGCTTGACTAAGGAATCTTTTAATTTGTACTTGTTCTTTAAACAGTTTTGGGCCTGAATTTTGTCAGAAAATATTAATCTTATTGGTCTCGGTCTCTCATTGGTGGTTCTTTTACCAATTCTAAGGACCTTAAAATCAGTATCAGCGCTAAAGTCCAAACTTTCAAGAGTTCTGCGTGCATGGGCCCTATCATGAGTAATACGCTCATTAGTCACTTCGGATGTGCTCTCCTCAATATTAAATAGAATAACATTCTTAGATCTGTCATTTCTCTCCTGGATCTCTACAATTGGGTCAACCGGGCTCAGTCCTCGATCAACCAAACTAGATGCCTGTACTTGAGGGTCATTTTTTATGTCTTGCAAAGATTGATGCAGTTCTAATCGAAGTTCAGTGACCTCTTTTTCTAAATCATTAATCTTTTCTTTTTGGATGTTACGTATATCATCAAGTAAAACTTGAATTTCATTTCTCTGATCAAAAATAAGGCTCAGTACCTGTGATAAAACATGAAATAAATCTTTATTGCTAACATTATCTTTTTTTTGGAGATTATTCAATTGATTACGTACATCGCCAGGTGTGACAACAGCACTATGAGCAACCTCAGCCCGGCTCTTAGATATATTTCGAACTGACCGACCTCGATTGAATTTCGAAAGGTCTTGTGACCCTGTTATGTCATTAGGTACAGATTCAGTATTATCTGGAACACACCCAATAGAAACACGCTTTGAGCAACTCTTACGGCAGGTAGAACATTGCCATCCATGTGAGCCAGACTTCTTAGAAAGGGCAGACAGTTTTTCGAATTCGAGATTCAATAGCCCTGAACACCCCTTATGAATCCAAGAGCAGCACCCACAGCATTCAATTGCTATTTGATTGGATCTTATTAAACGTTCGCATAAAGGGCAAGTATGTTTTTCCATTAGAACAATAATTAATTTGTTTTAAAATCAAAATAGCGAAGCGCTAATAATAGCGGCTAAAATTTGCGATAACCACCCAATGGGCAAGCTCACGATACAGCGATAACGAACAAAGTAGAACTGCAGGAATTCAAGTTTTTGTTAGTAAACGGAACAACTATGTGTATTAAATGATGAATATGATGATTGAGAAACCAATCTTCGGTCCGTATCCGTCAAAATTGCACTTAATTCCTTAGTAACCTTATGCACAATTAGAAACTGCAAACTTTGATACCAAACACCATTATTAACATTTCAATAAAACATGATAAAATTTATAAAACACGGAGCACGACATTAACAGGTCAAGTTGTTACTGTTTAAATGTGTATATTCTCATCTCATATGTATTATGTCCATATTTGCATATAATTTAACTTTTCTTCTTACTTTTCAAACTCTGTATTCAGTTTCATTCATATTGTTTTAAATATTTTTATGTATGTTGTATGTATACGATTTAGTAAAACTGTTTACATAATGAAACTGTTATGATAAAACAGATTATGTACATACTTTTCTAAAAATGTATTAAACACACCTCGTCTCAATAACTCGAAGTTTCGATAAGTCGAATTTTTTTTTCGGCAAATGCCGCTTCGAGTTATCGAAGTTCTACTGTATATAAAATAAAAATAATAAAAAAATATAAAAACACATACTCATATTAATAACGCCAATACCATCTGAAAAACGATAAAAAAAATTTAAGTTCATATTTTAAAAAAGAAAGTTGATGATGATCCCTTGAAGACGAAAAGTCGGATTTCAAACTGGATATCATCATTGGATAGAGCGGAAAAAGTGGCAATGCAAAAGTGTAATTAGATTTGAAATCCGTTTTTAAATAAGCCCAGGAAAAAAATAAAACGATTTTTCAAAATTTCGGTTTTTTCCGGATATCTCCGTAAATACTCGGAATTTTAAAACTTTCTAAACGGCATATTGTTAGGCACCTAAATGCACAATTTTGCGTTAATTTGGCCGACAATGTATCTCTTACGGTTTTCGAGTTCCCCATACACAGACACGAATTCGAGCCACCCTGTACATACCCTGGAAAATTGTGATTCAAATATAAGCTGGGATTTTACCCACCTTCCTAATTTTTAGTTCCTAGCTACTACTTGTTAGTGCTTAGTATGTAATTCGCAAAATTCAACTACTTATTATGCAGATTTTACCCAACTTCTTAATTTTCTTTTTAAACTGCAAGGTTTCTGTTCATTTTTTGCTTTTGAGGCCTCAGGACCCCCAATCTTGTCTTGCTGTAGTGTCAAACTTATTTTCGTGCTTTGTGGTTCCAAAGATGTGTTTTATAATTAATTTGAAATTTTGATGATGAAGGAGCATACCTGTCAATTTTCCCCTAAACCTTAAATTTTAATTCTTAAATGAGAGAACGCATTAGGCGGTCGCGGTTCTTTTTAATCTGGTCTGAAACATCCTGTTCTCAGACAATGAAAGTCCGAAATTACACTTTTTCTTGTAACTCAACATTGTCTACCTTCAAGCTTATGTCAGTAATAATTACTGCATATCTTCACAATCAAAATAAATACTATAATCTATCAACTCCTAAAAAATATTCATCTATGGACCTAAAGCTGTTTTAACGAACCAACCAAAACCACAATATTATATTTTATTATGTCCTTTTTACCCCTTCCTTACCTATCGATATGCCACTGAGGACAAAATATTAAAAATGGCAAACACTTAACCTTGTTGCCATTCAGGGCCGGAATATAACTTTCTATCTCTAGTCAATTAGTTATTTTCAATAACACTTCAAACAACAGCAGATCGCCTTTGCCGGAGTTTTATGAGTGAAACGTTGGGTACCTTGTTTCTCTAGATCTGTGATTAATATAATATATATAAAACACATTAGGTAGGTATATAATGAAGATTCCCACATCAAGCATGAAACACTTTGGGAAATTATATTTTACTTTATCCCTGTGTTTTAAATGTTTGTATTTAAGTACCTAACTTAAAGTTGTTTTATGAACAAATTTTGAAGCTGTGATATTTGATAGGCTTCTTGGTTTAAATTCCTATTGCTTATCAAAGCGTTAAACCAAGTATTGCTAAGATGTCATAGCATAAAAAAGAGAAAACATATAAATAAGACATTAAAAATTTTCATTAACACCAAATACTTAGAAATATAGAACTAGTTAGAGATAAGTACCTTGGGTAATGAATATTATCAACTTCAGCCAAGTTTGCTACTGGACTATAAACTGGAATAGATATGTCGAACTTTCGTCTAAAAGTGTATGTGTTAAACCCTGCACCAGCAATCATTGCATTTCCTAACTGCAAATTTAATACTGTCGAAAAATCTGGCAGTCTACCAGAAATCATATTGAAGATAATGTGATTTTCTCCATTTGACCAACTGAAAAAAAAAATTTTTTTGTTTCAACAGTCATTTCAAGCATATTTTCCTTAACTAATTGAAATGGTAAATAGATTTCCAAAAATTAGAGAATTGATTGTATAGATTCCCAAGTTTGACAATTATAGGTAAGTACCTATATTTTCCAAAATATTCAAAAATGTATCATTTATTTAAAAACTAGCAGTCTAATATTATAATATTTTCATTTAGATGAATGAGAAAAAGCTATCAGTGAAACTTATCCATACATTAAAAAATTAACTGAATTTTTTGATAAGCAAATACTGAATCAATTATTATTATCAATTTATAAATTACCCAGAAATCAAAAATACAATAAGCTCGAGAATAAAGATTTAATTACACAAAGTACAATTTTAGATGTATTTATACAAACAGATAAATTAGGTATACAGAATGTTTATAGAACAGGTGAAGCGGGATCCAAAAAAAGTTGGAAAAGTATGGGGTTATGCCTAGGGTGTGATTTTGCTTCACAAAATCTAGTAGTTTCATATGCTCATTTTGGGCAGAGATCCAACAAACTGATAAATAGATCAAGTTGAGGTAACATCTGTTCAGCTATAGGTTTTAAACCAACAGACTCTAGAGGAAAAAAAACCTTGTTAATTCTTCTCTCATCAACTAGAGTATAAACTCGAACAAGAAAAGCATTCAATAGTTATGCAAAAAGATAATTATATGCTATATTGTCTTTTTAGCAGTGGCTCATAAGTAATACCAAGGGTAATACTTATCTGAGTGATGAATGTAATCCCAACATTTCCAAGCATGTTGCTTAATTTTTTAAAAATGCTGAACTATTTCTAATTATTATATTAATTAATATTATTTGTATTTCCGTAAAATACACAAATTTTGAAGTAAAACTGCATCTGCATATGCAGATAGAATAAAACAAAATTTAAAAAATTCCAGGTTAGAAAGTTTACTTACAAGCATTCACAATAATAAGCAACTATCTACTTAGGTCATATCTGCTACACCTTGAATGCAAAAGCAAGCTCTTTTAAATCAATGGGTCAACATTTACATACCTACCATATCCAGGTAGGTATGTTTTGATTATATAATAACAATTAAGTGTAATAACTAATACTTACAAAGGTAATTGATTTAAAACACTTGATGTCCAACTGAGATTAATATTTTCTTCATTTAAAGTATCTATGAATGGAACAAACAGACATGCTTCATAAGGATTCGCTGTGTAATATTTAGAATCCACAATTCCCTTTATTAAGTTGTAATATTCCTTTGAAACACCCCCAGTTGGAGAAACACCATTTTCATCTACGTACTTTTCCAGTGGATACACATACACTGTTATTCTATCATGGCCACTGTGTCCACAACGATAAATGTCAAAGCAGTTCCAATGGGTACATTTCA
>MU184767.1:101186-132754 GCA_016904865.1 Pissodes strobi
TTTATTATTAATATTTATGTATCAAATTAACACAAACATATTTTTTTAGAAAAATACGATTTTTACATTTTTTATTAAGTATGATAGTTTATTAATAGTAAAACAAATGAAACGGCAATTTAAACGAACAAATTTATAATATTCATAGTAGAGATTAAAACAAAATTAAATGGTACTTTGACATGCCCATAAACATTTCAAAAATTCCTTTGAACAAAATCCTGCGTGAGAATATTCTTACTTAATACAAATAAGAGATATTACAGTACAAGTTAACAAAATTTTTAATGTCCTTTTACACCGATATTTAAGGTGAGTTTTAGCCCATGTTCAAGCAAACACCATTCACTGAATCTGATAATGAACTTTAATTTGACATAATATAACATACGATTGCCAAGGAAATGAGTAATACCATAATGTGATATGGAAGGTAAACTACAGTTTGCGATTTGGCAACACAGCGGGGCAAAAGACGTCTAAATAGGAAAGTATTTAAGTTTATTGCATTATTGGCGAGCGACACTTTTAATACCGGAGTAGGCATCTGTTGCGTAGCTATATAGATCTGTGCTATTATTAAACATCAGGAATGTAACGCATAATATATGACAGTGGAAACAAATATTTTAAAAACCACTTTGTTTTTCAGGTAACGCCAAGGAAAAAGTTTAAATGTCCAGAATGTACTAACAATGAAATGCTTTCAGCTGATATAGGACATATGGTTGCAAGATCTCAATGCGTAGACAGATTTGCAAAAATATTTGGACGGATGCCATTAAAATCAGTTGAATTTAGAGCAGATCCCGTCCTTTTCAAGGATGCCTTCCCCGAGAAGTTAAAACGTTTCAACAATATAGGTAGTTTGTAATTATGTGATTAATTTTGCCATCCAAAAATAATCTTCTAAATCCTTCTCTTCTTTAATGTCCAGATGAAATACATGTGTGGAAGTAAGTGTATTAAAACATTGCTTCACTAGCTAAAATGGTTCATTCAAAAACCTTTGTAATTTTATTTGCAATATTTAAGAAACTCTACTATATGACATTGACTTGTGGCACCCAAAGAATAATTTCATAAAATATTGTTATATTAATGTAACTGACTGATGTAAGAAACAAGATTACTATTTTCCATATAGTTACATTGAATTTAGTAAGGCAGCTTAGACCCCCTCCATTGTGATTGTTGATAAATATTTATTGTGACTTACAGATATCTAAACAACATTGAACACGAAATTAATTATTCATAAAATACTCTTAACATATAACAAAGGACTTAAGATAAATGCGATGAACAGTAACTAGGTAAATTATATTATTTATGTATATGAGCTGAAAATGCTATGATGCACTTTTATTCCATTAAAGGGATATTGACATTCATCGTATGATGAAAAACATGTGAGAAAATTCGTTGAGACTATGCATATTAATTACCATGCTTCGTATACTGCCAAAGTAATTTTCTTATGATAAATATTGAATATGCAATATTTCGATTGGGTATAGTGTCTAAAATAATCCATAAAGTAAATGAACGTCACTAGTTTTTTTGACGAAGTCGCTGCAATAGCTGAAATTTAATTTAAATTGGAAATCGCATAGGTTCCAATCATGCATTAGTCTGACAACTAATATCTCGGTATTATTTGCATTTTATTAATATATTTTGTAAATGAACGGCCACTAGACCTTAATGATTGTCTTTTTCTCTGCAGTTCTGTTTTGAAAAAAAAAACAGTTTGTAAAGGCTCTTCGCTTGTAGTCAAATTATTTATAGAAACTATAAAAGAAAAATCAATTCAACATATTTCAACTGTGATTTATAAGTGGTAATTAAACAAAATTGATAGGCAAGGCTAAAACTCAAATTACATAAATGTTGGGGAAACTGTGATTATACACTCACCTGCATAAAAAACCGGCCACTAAAAACTTGCCCGAATTTCAAAGTTGGATTTCTCGTGAACCACTCGTTAGATTTTGATAATTTTTTTCTTAAATTGTAAATTGATTCCTTCTTAACGGATGCTACGTCAGAAATTTTTATTCCGATTTTATTTTGAGCATATACAAGGCGCAACAATAAGACGAAGTTTTTTGCCCGAACTTGGTTCGAGGTATACCCAAAGTATCGGACACATAACGTTGACTTCGGCCATCCTCAATTAAGGCCACAATACGAGCAACATCCGTCACAGATAATGGCAATTTTTACTTTAACAACCGTTGCTGTCATATTGCAGATACTCATAAATCCGTTTTCGCATATGCCGCGCCGCCTTGATTACTTACACATAAAACTTTCTGCCTGCGAAGCATTTTTCCGAGACGTTCGTTTTAAAACAGCATATCTCCACTACAAAAAGAGATAATGTCGTGATTAAAAAAACAAAATGCTGACAAAAGATGAGGCTACAATGATTTAGCAATAGCCACTGTAGCTGCTGCACCCTACAGGGTGTTACAAAGTTCGGGTAAAAAACTTCGTCTTATTGTTGCGCCTTGTATATGCTCAAAATAAAATCGGAATAAAAATTTCTGACGTAGCATCCGTTAAGAAGGAATCAATTTACAATTTAAAAGAAAAATCATCAAAATTTGAAGAGGTGTTTGCGAGAAATCCAACTTTGAAATTCGGGCTAGGTTTTAGTGGCCGGTTTTTTATGCCGGTGAGTGTATTATATAATTTGAAAAATTAAATTCATGCGTAATAAGAAAGGCTATTATTTTGCCAGATTAAAAATAATAAAGAGGAATCTTCCTCTGGTGATGATTATATGCTGGTGGCGAAATATCATGCAACTATGCAACTGAGAAAGATCATTGTGATTCCACGCAAGTAGGAAGAGTTCATTGGCTAACTTCAAGAAGTGCCCACGATTACTGTCATTTTCAAACAACTTCATTTCCTTCACAATTTTTTCCAAGCTTCCTGGTCTCTGTAGAATGATTATTGCATTTTTAATGTCACGTCTAGTTTTTCCTTTAATGAGATAGTATGAAAGGCAGCTTCCCTCGATCGAAGTTAGGTAATTGCCATTTCTTCATCGGACTCTCGTCTGCTTCAGCTCCTATGCCTTCAAGTGTTGATGGTACTGATGATAGCGGTAATCACTTGACCAATTTTCCAATGTATCTTGAAATAGTTGTGGGATCTGCTGCACCAAACAATTCACTTGAAATAGTTAGTTTTGCGGGTGATGAGATAACTTAATACCTCGGAAGCCATTGTTCTTCGCTGATTCGCTGGTTTATAGGCTGCTTGAAGAAATTGTATAAGCATAAATTAATATTAAGGGGCTATTAATTCGCTTTAAATCCTCAAATATGAAAATGAAAGGGATATCTATAAAGATCAGTTTGGCAAAAAGTCAGCACAGTAATTTTCTCAGGATCTAAATAACGCACGATTTAATTCAAAAATTGGCATCACTCAATCTATTATTACAAGGCCGCTCAAGGTTTTCAAGGTAAGGGAGAGTCTGGTAAGAGTACGCATTTAGCTAAAAACTATAAGAAACAAACACTTTTATTCTGAATGCGAATTTTGAAATATGAGCAATTTCACTATTGATAAACTCAACATAAAAATATAAAGCGACCTTTGTTCGTAATAATACTAAGTAAAAACTAAGGATTTATTAATGCAAATGCGCTCTTTTGGCACGAACGTAGCAGTTCATCCCGCCATAATAAGTGCATTCGTCATGGAATCACACAGTACAATTCGAATAATGAATTAAGTCAATCTCTGGCGGACCACTGTAGGTTTCGTTATATACTGGGCCGACACCAGCAACTTCAACAGTTGTCTTCTGTTTTGATTGGGATCTTTTTCTCTTTAAAACAACCTAAATTGGCACATACATAGTCTTTTATTCCTTCATAGGAAGTGCACTCATCATCGAAATCATACAGTACAATTCCAACAATGAATTAAATCAAGTTACTGTAGTTTTCGTTGCATACTGGACAAACACCAGCCCCTTTAACAGTATTGTTGTTTTCTTGTATTTTGTATTGGCAGTATCGATTGCTTTTCGTTACATTTTTAGAAAAACCTCCATTTCTTTGATAAAAACGGATTTAAAGCAGCCTAAATTGGAAGGAATGCTCCGTTGTTTTAATTTTTTACGCAGCAGTTATTTTGCAAGGGACTGCTTCGATTGACCCTTTTTATTTTTCTTTGATTTAATTTCATATTTTTCTATAAAAATTAGATCCGGCCCGTTTTTCTTTTCTAGCTTCCCATTTGAAATGTTTTAATGTTTAATCTTGTCTATCAACCAACATGATGTTTCCTTGCTAGATTGGTGTAGCTTTGTTGATGTAGTCAAGTTGAGCAGCATCTAAATTGACCAAAACAGTGTCATTACCGACCTAAGTACTATTATGACGGACTAAATATATGACTGAAACTGTTTCGATTATATCGAAGACTGAAGCCCACCACAACAGCTTTGCGTAAAGTCCAAAATTATCACTAATCTATCTTTAAGCTCCAATATATCCGAATAGCCCGAATTGCATTTTACATGCAATTTTCAGAACGGTTGGAGTTACGACATGTTCACTTATTGTGCCGGCTACCTTTAGCTGTGGCAGTTCTTCTATGCAGAGTGTTTATTTTTAATTTTGAGTCCATGCAATATGTGCCATATTAATATGTACTGCAGAGAACTGACCATAGAGGCATAGTATTACGGGTGCATCGATGTCAACACCGATTGCCTCCTCCGATTTCCGATGGTATTTATTTCGAACCAAGATGTATCTTGTTTTGCACATTGCTGAAATTCCTCAAAGTTCTAAAATATTTTAACAGCATTCTAATGACGTCAGATATTGGAGGGAGTAATGATGAATTTGTAAGCAATTCTGGACAAATCTCCTTCAATTCCATGATCGCCGTACCTGTACTCCCAATCCCTGCCTTCTCGAGAACGCTTGCCACCTCTCCAAACAACGATCGATCCATCGTCATCATCTGAACCATCCTCATCATTGAACCACTCTTCCTCAAGTTCGAAGCTTTCAAATGAGATATCTGGTGATATTTCAGGGGGTACCATGAGTGCAATATTAATTAGTGCTTCTCTCCTGGTCCTGCCTCTTGCTTAGGAAGGGAAGCGATCCCTCTTCCTTTTCTGCCTCACTATTTATTGAACTACTACTTGGAATAGATTCATGGGTAGATGGAATTGCTTGCTTCTGGCGATGGAGTTGGGTTGGCCCCCGATTGACCTCAATTGGATTTTCACTGAAATTTGCGAATTTCTTCACCTTCCATGGGTTACCCAAAGTAACCCAAACTAACTCACTTCTTAAAAGCATAAATAAAAACACTTATGATAGGAGATAATGACTCTAGTCTCGTTTACCCTCCCCGGAGTGCAGTTCATCTTTTATAGTATATTGATTAGTTAGTGGAGATTTTCCCATAAATCAGTATGCAAGTTTGCCCTGTTACATCTCTTTACCGGGGACTGACGAAGAAAACACGACTTTTAACTTACCAGCAATCAAAATATAATAGCTTTAAGAGAACTGCATGTCTTCATCCTTTCAAAATGATGATTTCGCGGCTACATCCTGAATAAGAACAGAGTTAATATTCTAAAGAACAGATTTTTATTTGCATTCTTTCTAATGCCTATTTTCAAATGGGAAGACATTTTATATGATTATTTAATATTCATATTGATTATACCATCACAAGAAAAACGCAGGAAAATAAACAAAGTTCACTATTTTTAAATGTGTAGTCTTGAACTAAAATTTAATGCGCACTCTTGACAGTTTGGTATAAGTCAATGAGTTCAGTGAGTATCTTACATAACACTATTTAAATGTGATTTTTCTTGGAAACAATCGCTAAGCACAATAATTCGTTGACATAACTTCAATATGTTTATTTTCTTCTTACAATATGTCATTATCTAAGTGTATCTAAATGTAGTTTTATTCCGAAATAGTCTTGAAAACAATCACTAAACATAATAAATTGTTGACATAACTTCAATATATTTATTTACACAGCAGAATAATACAGCAAAAACTAGTTTTTGAGTTCAATTATAAATATGTTTATAGCTAAAGTACTCTCTATATTGTGAAACTTAATTTTTGTAGGGTACTTATTTTATATAAAGTGGAATTGTCAAAAACATTTGAAGCCTGTAACAGTTCGCGATTTAGACACACGTACTCCTGGCCCGACTCTATCCTACTATCTAACGTACTAAATGCACAAACGTCTCAACATATCAATCAAACTATTTCAAAGAGTTCTGCAGTCTAACATAAGTGAAACTTGTTATGTTTTTCTGTAACATAGTTTTGCAAAGCTATGTTTTTCAGGGATGATTTTCGAACTAGTTTGACAATACTGTGTACTTCTGTAACAATAGAGTTGATATTTCAGGCTAATGACTCTAATGATAAATAAAATTCCATTTCTGCATCATCAGGATAAGTAAATTCAAAACCTCCAACTTTTCATTCTTTACCAGTTGTCCTCGTACTCTTGCTCTTCTTGAGGCTTGTATTTATTTGTGGTTGTGTACTGCTGCTGTTTTCGGCGAATGTAGGACATCTCATTTCAAGTTCGATGTCATGAGCAAAATACCACTGATGCTCTGCATCAGTCAGATGCCCAACTTAATCATAATGCCTTAACAATATGTATATCGGCAATGCCTTTGCAAAGAGAAATTGAAAATTTTCAGTTTATTGTTCACGAAATCGATGCATGTCTTTGCTAGTATAGATTCATATTGGCACTAAACCAACGTTCCAGATTTTCGCTTCAGAACTAGAGCAGGCTATCAAAAAAGCATGTATATATTACGATTTGATATCCTCTCGTTAAAAATAAGACTGAAACACATGTTCTGCCGCAGTTTTTAGATATTTTCCCGGAAAATAAATTGGCAAATCTGTTTTATCCGAAGGAATATATTCAAATGTTTAAATCTTTTTCTGCAGTAAGAAATAGTTTTATTATTTGGTATCCTCTGGCTTCTAATCCTTTCTGCAAATCGAATGATGTAAAAACCCCGCACCGACGCGACAGCAGCTACTCACAGCTTCCTAAGAACCATCTTGTATTTCATGCTCCGCCACAAAAAATCACTTATTTTATCTTCCTCTGTTTTGATGTAGGTCGATCATAGTCATCTAGGGTGCGGACATTTTCTTGATCAATAATATTGGGGTACGAATGATTTTCTTTGCCAATTTTAATGTTGTATACTGTCATATGCTTATATAAACCTCTAATCTAGTTATAATAATTTTGCGACAAAATTTACATTTAGCAGCTATTCAATAATGAGCAAAATGATACAAGGTGACTAAAATTAATTTTTGACATTTTGCCAGAGTCACGCAGTAAATTTTCTATTAAAAACAACTTAACAGGTTACCACTTATTGTTTTTGCTATACATATTTTGGTGTAAAAATGGTTCGAAAGGTAACATTTAACAATTAATATATGTAATCTAAACTGGGATCTAGTTCTAAACAGTCAAAATGTATCATAATTTTTAAAAGCGGAAATAATACATGAGATTTGCCTTAAAACATACCCCTTCGGATAAAACAGATTTACTTGAAATATCTATCCATGCAAACTAGTGATGCAAAATGTTCCATAATTTATAACTTTGACAAATATTCGTTTTTATCAGACTTTTTACATCTCCGTTTTAGTCTAGGCTTTCGCTGTTATAAAATTGAAACTTTTTGGTTGAGGCCTTTATTTCTTTTTAAACCTTTTGTATTTAAATATAAAGTAAATATTTTAACATTATAAATGGCGATTTTTTAAAAATTGAAAAAGTTTAAAATAGGTGACCTGATTCATAGTCAGTTGTCCTTTATAGACTTGAATTCAGTGAGTGCGAGTATCCAGTGCGAGTATGATTAATACATTTCGATTGTTAAATATATAGTGACAATATCTCGAAGTCCGCAGACCGTACACCTGCTAAAAATATGTTACAGGCGAAGATATTGCATTTTTATGTGAGTCTTTCTAAACTAAAAAATTTGAATTACAAAAAGATTTGCTTATAGAAATATATATCGATATAAAAAAATTCAGCTATACAAATAAAACTATTTCATACCAAATTACTGCTGATAGTGTTCACCTTAAATTCGTATTTTTTCGGAAGTGTTATATGGGATTACTAATTTTATTTATCTGGTAAAGTTCATATTTTGTGATTTTAGATACACGTCACAAGTTGAAAATACATAATCACATACTGTAATTTGACTTATCGTTTTTACAAGTAATGTCAAAAATATTTAAATTTAATTTAATACATTCCCGCAAGTTGTTAAATGACCCACCATTATTCAGAAAAAGAACGTTCTAATTTTGAGATTAGTGCAGTATTATACACGCGAGCGAGACGCAAGAAAACCACTACTACTCCTTACTGTGGTACAGGAGGTAATATAACTATTCAAACCAAAAAGTTTTTGTACAAATTAATACTACTTTAGTAATACAGCGAGTGTGTAATTAAACTTACGAAATAACAAAAAATTAAGTTGAATACTGATAATATGGTAAGCATAATTTTTTTATCTCTAAATATTAAAAAACAAATTGTGTGTGCTTAAGACCACACGATAGAAGTGAAAACTTCAACAAGCGGGGTCATCGTTTGTCAGAATTTCGATTCGATGCCTTCGTTCAGAGATACGAGCGAAAAACGGTTTTGTCCTCCAAAATTCTCCCTTAAATTAGAGCCCCGGCCGCCGATGGGGCGCACCTACCATAAAAGTTTCGACCCCGTACCTCTTCCCGTTCTCCTGAATTTAATTATTTAAGTTTTTCCTTCTCCCCCCACCCCTGACCGAACGGGCGGGGGGGTGGTGGGTGTATCGTTTTCGTCCAGAATCTTCTTTTTACCCGGGCTACATCCCCTGAAAATTTCAGCCGTCTACCTATACGGGAACATACCAGGCAGTAACAAGCGGGGCAAGGCAGTAATAATTATTATAACAGGCGCATTCACCGTTTTGTCCAGTAGAAGGAGCGTTACGTGACGGCTCAGTCTCATTCAACCCCCACAAAAAAAGTGCTGAGCGCGCCTAAAGAACTTTTCACTTCAATATTTTTACCAGCGAACATATAGGTAGATAAGAAGGACCACTCTCGTAACGCGGTTTCCCTTACATCATCTACGCACCGATTCCGAGCTGACGCGCTAGTAATATACCGCGCGAAACAAAAAATCCGAATCGTGCCGTCGAGCGTCGAGAAGAGATGTATAAATGTATAGAAGAAGCCGTCGCAGAGTGCACTAACCTTCTCTTTTATAAACGAGTTTTATTCTCCTAATTGTTCAAAGCTTAGCCAGGACGATATAATGGATAAAAGTTATAATAAAAATTATGCACAGACTAGACCGCCAAAAAGCCAACACACGAAGATAGGGTATTTTGGTCTCTCACACCGGCCGGCATATCCATAAAGCTTTTTTTATAAATATCTGTCACGCTTACATGTATTGCATTTTGGCTGCAATTGTAAACTGTTTAATATTGGTCTGCATCTATTATTTTTGAATTCTAAGTTTTTCTCTAAACTAAGGTAAAACAAGTGTCGGAAGTTCCACCACGCGAAACGCGATGCGCAATAGAAGTAAATTGACGAGGGCTTGGGTAGGCAGAAATTTCGACCTCTGAGAATCCAAAAGCTACGTGGCAATTTTCCAATACTATTGGCTCTACATCCCGTTGGCGTATTGTATTTACCTCAGCGTTACCAAACCCCAGTAACCCCATAAGACATTTATTAATATGATTTGAATTAGTTTACGTTACACTCTTTAATTTTAATATCAACAATTGATGTGACTGTATATCAAGTATTGATATTAAAATTCAAAAGTATAACCCCAAACTAACCCAAATTATATCAATCAATGTGTCTTGTGAATAACTGGGGTTCTGTAAAACTGAGGCAAATACAATATGCTTCCCTGTCATGACAATCAACTTCAATATTTTGGTAGCCTGTAAACTAGTATTTCTAGATTATGTTGAATTTTCCGTGCGTTTTAGACTGGAATTTATGTTTTTATATGTGTGCAAATGGAGAAATATATTGAATGATGCAGTTTATTAACCTGTTTGTTATATAAGGATTTGATACATATTTTGTATAATTTGTAGACAGGGCGGCGTAACGAGCCGCCACTGCCTATGTTTATTTAAGCCAAAACATCTATTATGACGGTCAACGAATTTAGATTATTTAATTTCTTTATCGTTTCGGACACTAGCACTCACTGTAATTTGTTTCCATGTGTGGTGAATACTATTAAAATAGTCTTATTATTTTTCCGGATTTCCTAATATTTAAATTCTCATAACCGTGGAAATTGGATAGGATCTTTATACAACAGTGACTTAATAATACTAATCCATATTATAAATGCGGTCCGAAGACTTAGGATCTACGTTTTTGCAGACATTTTAAGCTAAGACGTCCTAAACAAACTGTAATTTAATCCGAGGGCTGTACACGGTAAGTGCCAGATCCTTACGATACGTAAGTATTTAAGTTACCAAGTCATCGATAGGCAGGTCTCTAGTGACAACTTAATACCCTGTTACTAATTTTACTATGCAAATTATGGCTGAACATTACAGAATAGGGATCTGGCACACTAATTTTATATAGAACCTTGAATTTGATCGGCGTGTTTATTACAGATTATTGTATATAGGTTTTTTTGGCACCAAAATCAATTTTGGCCAGATTTGCAACACTACCTCAAATAGACAGCTACAAGTAGCGAAATAGTTGATGTTATATGTTGATATTAATAAAGCGTCACTGTATGTCATTTTTATATTTACCGTAATATTGAAATATTACACATTTTAAATGCGAAATCCCATGACTGCCCGTAAATAGTTTTGCTACGACAATACTGGTTCAATAATATATCTTAAAAAAATAGTGGATGCATCTTGCAACATGCTTATTGGTTAACACCATACATATTTATTAGTTAAAAAGCTAAAATCGTTATAAATTTAACACGAAGTTGCATAATAATAATTGATAGGCACACTCAATCAACAAAATGTCAAACCTACTACAACACAATGAAGGATTAATTAATATTCCCCTTCTCGTAAGAACAAAACAATATGGAGGTATTATTTTTGGCAAATTTCCTTTTATAATTTATTGTATATATTGTAAAAAGGTATAGAGAATATATAGTAAATAGAGTACTGGTATAAACAGATCCAATTATTGTGAATATGTCCATTTTTTAAGATTTTGTGCATGTAAAATAATTGAATAAATGTTGTAGAAAAGGACGGTTGTATTTTTTTTTAGAACGTAGCTAACGTGATATTTAATGTTATAATTCAAATTCAGATTTATTCTTGCAGGTACTTGATTGCAACAATCATTCCTTGCGTCAAAGTAGAGTTAAGAGCACCTACCGTAAAATGGCGTGAATAGGGACATAGGCATTATAAGATCCTTTACACAAATAGTGCACTATATAAAAATCGGCCTTTCCCATTGGTCCATCCGCATGGCCCTCCGCTCGCTTCGCTCGCTACGGGGGCTCAAGAAAAGGAAACTAACCAGGTGCTAACCCAATCTAACCCAAGACATACCCAAAATCAAGAAAAAAAGCTGTTTAGAAACATAATCTTAAAAAAAATAAAACAAAGCAACGGGGTTCGAACCCACGTTTTCCAGGTGAGACTCAACGATCTAAACCTCTACACCACTAGAGCTCTTGATAGAAATCGATTGCATCACGCAGACATATCGTAATACGCACCGATCTCCATATCGGTGGTAATACGACATGAATCGACCAATAGGAGAGGTCGATTTTTACATAGTGCACTATTTGTGTAAAGGATCTTTAAATGCGGGACATAGAGGTGAAAAGGGGCAAAAAAAAATTAATTGAATATTTGTAATCTTACTGAATATAAATTTATTGCAATCGAATTTGTGTCAGAAGGAGGACGACTGGTATTATTACTACATGCAGTTATAAAAAATTAAGTTATACGGACTGTCATTCTCTTGTGAAATATCATAACCTTAAAACTGTTTGTTGATTCAACAAGCGATGGTTGTGTTTATCGGATTGTTGAATATAGAGGTTAATACAGCGGTGTTCGGTAAGTAAAACAATGTTTTGAAAGTTAAAATTAATGAAGTTTTTTAATTAATTAATTATGTGATTTTTTTGTTAAGTAAGACCTATATTTTAACTAGATTGGGGTGAATGGGGACACTACGAATAATCCTCCTCCACAGTTCTCTACTTATTTTAAATATATATTACCTATATCAAAGCGCACACTACCTATATTTTAAATAAAATAATTTCTTACTATATATTTATCCCCGGAGAAAACGGAATGAGCAGTATAATTCAATGCCGGTAGGGGTATTAGCTCTCGGAGTAGTTTCTGCTGATCCAATCGTCTCACATATAGCCCAACACGGGGCTTGTCCAGCCGATGGAGCATTCTCGGTTCGAGTGACGGCTGATGAATGTCTTCTTTCCGGCAGGTGCATCAGGGTATCAATAACATTCATAGATAGTCAGGTTCTCGTGGGTGAAAGCTCACACACGTTCCTCTGATGAGTCCCGAAAGGACGAAACTATCGGGGGGAAGATTTTCGAAAGTCTCACTCTTGTCGTTGTGTTTTCATTGTGGACATGGAGCATTGGGCTTGATGAGATCCAAGACATGTCATCAACCAGGAATTGGGATATTCCTGACATTGCTCTGGGTTTAGTGTGAATCATTACAATGCATGTTTATCCCCAGAGAAAACGGAAACGGCAGTGTAATTGAATGCCGATTGGGGTATTAGCTCTCGGAGTAGTTGTTTCTGCTGATCCAATGTTCACACATAGCCCAACACGGGCATTCTTGGTTCGCGTGAGGGCTGATGAATGTCTTCTTTCCGGTAGGTGCATCGTAGTCAGGTTCTCGTGAGTGAAAGCCTACACACGTTCCTCTGGTGAGTTCCGAAAGGACGAAACCATCGCACAGTGTAAAAAAACTAGCTTTCTTGGAAAAAAATCATAACTTTTAAAATAATTATAATATATGTTTCCAATTTTATAAATATGTTTAATACAAGGATAATATGTTTTAATAGTATTTTTTTACTCCATCTCGGTATATAGGGTGTTCCGTTCTAAATCGACCAAATATTAAAATATGGGCATATTAAAAATGTGTAACCGACCCTGGATTTGCTTGTCAAAAATGACAGTTGGACCAAAAGATGCAATTTTCAAATACCTTTCAAACAAAAAAAAGTACTCGATTATCTTGAAAAATTTAATTTTTATGGATTTTTGTCCATTTAGAACGGAACAAATTGTATGTCGTTTGGGAAATAAAGTAGTAGGTGGGGTCCTCTTTAATTTTTAAGGCATACAAATAGGAATATAATGAGGAATACATAGTCTGGGTGTATACAGGGTGTATACAGATACCCAGTTGCAGTGCATATATTATTATTATTATGATCTAGCTATTACGAATTATTGCAGATACAAAATTAGTTAAATTAGCAAAACAGTAAAGCTTTTTCCATGATTAATAAAATGGTGAAAAAACATACTTGATCAACTATTTACCTAAAAAAATTAGAAAATCCGCTTCCATTTGTAAAAAAATATTTTTTTTTGGTAATTGGATCATTTATTTACCCCTAACGACAAACTAATGACACAACCCAATGACAAACTGATGTTCTTACGGAGCTTTTTCTAACGTCATTGATATCATAAGAATTAATGTATATTTTTGTATTAATTTTACATTTATAGCGCGAATTTTAACATCTAACGTGTACGGCCATTTTTTTGGTTTTCAGTAAAGTTAAGTGCCCAAAATCAGCGCGGTTTCGTTTTGATTGGCCCAAGTGCATCAGTATAATTTACTAATAATTAATAATATAAGACAACAATCTTAAGAATACTTACACAAAATACAAATCACAAAGTTGTTGCGTAATTTTAATTTAATACTGCTACTAGTGAGGGATTGTGTTTGTGTTACCCCTAATAAATAAGTAATCGTTAACTTTCAGGAAAAACGTTTAAAAGCTTCAATTTATGTTTATCTTTATAGACACGTTAAGGTAATTATTATTTTTTTCTTTATTGACATCTATCAAAAGATGACTTTTCTTAGAATTTATTTTATTTTTGAATAGAACAAAAAACATACATACAGCATAGCATATTGTTAAAAATAAGAATATTCAACCCGCGCGTGTTTCCATTAAAAAAGTGACATCATATATTTAACAGATGTGAATGAAACAAAAAGATAATTATGTCAAAACGTGAGTAAAAATAAAACTAAATTGATGTCTTCGGGCAATTTTCCTAAAAGTTAAAATAGCCCATATTATTGGGTAGGTTGTCCAGACTTATATTCCGCACATTGTATACTTAATTTTTTAGGAAATAAAGCTAGCTAATTACTCTAAACTAAGTTTAAAATTAAAATAACTCGAAACTAACTAAGGTCTCTAAGTAAAATTATAGCTTATATAATAGATTCATCGTCATCAGTTATTAAAAATTTCTTAATGCCATCATCGATATCATGATGTTTATTAGTTGCCACATTTCGAAATGAAGAAAGCTCCGGATCTGATGATAATATTAATAAGTTTAGCAAGTCGGTGTTTGTATCGGTTCTGGACGTTTTCCTAGTTTGGGTTAAACGATTTTTTTTTATTTCCTGCGTGGCGAGCTTCCAGTGCCTCCTCAGAAAGCTCCCCAATTGGAAGATTGAAAAACTGTATTACTGAAATTCCATGCACAAGAACTTTATGGATGTTGCTTGGCATGTAGTACCATTATACAAATTTAGATAAAGTTCACATGTCTGGATTAACAGTAGTTGGAATTTTAAAACATTTATATTATAACCGCTTGATAGAACCCTTAGAATTATTGCAAAATATTTAATTAAATTCACATCTACAGCCGTAATTTCAGAACTTTTTTGTGGATTTTGAAAAAATCTTCGCGCTGTATTTCCATCATTAGTCGACCCGAATCCTTGTTTTGGTTTGTCCACTAGTAAAGCCATTTGAGTTTTAAATGAATTTTGTATAAGTTTCTTGTTTTCGCTTACAATTTTTTATTTTCAATACCTGTAGCTTGCCACTTAGCAATTGGTAGCCTATATCCAATATGAATAATTCACTCAAAAAATCGGATCCAGCAATGTAAGGTGGACAAACCAAAGCTAAGATTAGAGTCTTTAAATGGTTTTTGCAATACCGCATTGCCATTCATTTCGCTTGGAGCTGCCCCGCATATAAAACATTTGGCTGTGGCATTTGTTTCCGATAAAATGTTACCTATGCTACCCTCTAACTTCGTAAGTAACATTTGGTAACTGATGCTTATAAATTTGCCATGATTAAACTCTTCATATGGTGTCAGCATACTAACCTTTTTTTAATTTCTCGTTCTTCCTCGCGAACAAGTTCCGAAGTTTCTTTTTTAAAGACAAATTTAATTGGTCTGCAAAAGCGCGTTGAGGAAGGGCGAGGATTTTTCCAAATAACTTGACCATTAAAAAGAAGCCTGATGGGTTAAAAAGCAATAGAAAAATGGATTCATAACTTGAGTGTTGGTTTCCAAACTCTTGTTTAAAGGGACTCAGTCCGGAACTTCCATCAAACCCCCACTAACATATTAATTTTAAGTGAAGGCGATCTTCAGTAGTTATATTCGATAAATTTGATATTTTTATTATACTACTTGCTGTTTTGTCAAGCATTTCTTGAAGATCGACTTCACCTGAGAGTACAGTTACTATTGTTTTTTTTTGGAATGTACGATTTTTTCAATTCACATATTACGTTAGAACTTGGTAGACAGCCATTTTCAATGGAATTTACTGATGACCTTAAAATTCTATATTTTCGTACAGATAAATCCAGATCCAGAGAGTGCGTCAAAGCTTGTTGTGGTCACATTTTCTTTTGTTCTTTAGGAGGAAATAGTTTCTCTGATTCTTTTACAACATGGAAAAGCTCTTGATTTGACATTTTTGACATATTTTGTTTTGTTCTTATTTTTTTTTTGCTTTTTCGCCTAACTCTTCAAATGGTTTTTTCGGTCGCCCTCGCTTTCGAGTCTCTTTAGATTTTACAAGCCGTAAATGGTCGATTTTCAACTGTCAATATTTCAAAAACCGTTAGAGATAGGTATAGGACATTATTCATGAAATATGTCTAGACTATTTCGCACACAATCGAAATATGCAATAATATATACCCTATTCGATTTAAAAAACCTAAGTTAGTCGTTTTTGAAGGATTTGCGACGTTCGTTTGTTTTTCTGATATCAAATTCTAGCGCTTTGAGCGAAATCCTACAACTTTCCTAATTTAAACGGTTTTCTAATCCTTCAAATAAAAAAGTTATCTATTGGTCCAAATATAGTCAATAACTCTGTACTTAACTCAAATTTCATATTTACATTTTTTTTTTAAATTTAGAAGAACTTACAAGACGGACAGTTTTTGTTGCTTTTCTGAGACACAATCCATAAGTCGTGAAAAACTTAATCCCAGGTTCAGACATACGCTCAGAAACTTGGATGATTCCAAGTTATGCCCAAAGCAGTTCCCTCAACCCAACAAAAAAAAAAACACATTACTGTCTTATAGGCATTCAAATACAACGAACATTGTGATCGAGCAATATCCTTATCTGTCACAAGCTTGTTACCAAGCTTCAATGGGAGTAGGGTTTCATCAGCAAACCTCCAGAAAGTCAGGTCGTACCAAGAATATCATTCATATAAAAAACCATGAACAACAGCGGCCTAAGTATGAAACACTGGATAACACCATGCTATATGTCATCACTTTCAGAAAGTTTGCCACTATTATGTGTTCGTTGCCACATTTCCGCTAGATAGGACCGCATTACATTAACACTGACCTCATTAAACCCGTAATACTCTAATTTACTTATCAGTTGTTCATAGCCGACAAAGTCCCAGACCTTCGACAAGTCTCTGCTTTAGCCCCAACGTATTTACCCCCCAAAAGCCTTCACCAAACAGCTTATAAGGTCAGTCAATACAAGGATGGGGACCTTCCTAAAGCCACACTGACGACCTATGAAACTGTGAGCCACAAAAGTCACAAATTCGGCCGGTCTGGGTCATTCCTGCAACTTCTGAGATCTCAAAGCAATCCGGAAAAAGCTCTGCTGAATACAATTATTATTAAAAAGCTTTGTTAAAAGAGCGATCAAATTGATCCTTAACTTTCTTTAACGTTTTGTTTGTTTTTGATATTATTGATAAATTCTCTAACCTAAATTAAAACTTATTTGTTAAGAACAAAATCAAGGTAACTACATTCTGTCTGGATGCAATCATTTAATGTATGGATGTTGGATCTCTTTTGTAATTTAGTTTTAATAACTATTTTTGTATCCTATAAAATTTTTCAGATGGGTAGCAAATTATAACAAAAAAACATAAAACCTTAACATATACCATAGGCCAGAGATCATCCTTATACTTAATTTTTGTTTGTAAGATTTTCAGGTACACCTAAGTTAAAGAGATTAAATTCAGCAGAATTTAGATTACCTAAATTTACAGGCCGTTGATCTACCCCCTCGGAAAGAGTTGGAATGTCCCATCCTATGATGATTTTCTGTGTTTTCTTCGGTAAGAAATAGGTCTATACATGTAGTAATCTATAGTACCTACTAGTTGAAATAAGTTCTACCATATCTATGACATAATTATCTGATAGTCTGGGATCGAACACATCCATTGGTTCCAAAAATTTATGAATATATCTATACAGTTATAATAGCATTTGTTCGTGTTTTACCAGATATCCTAAATTACACTACTCACACAAATCAATAAAATAGTTTTGTCGTGTTCTTGTTATTAAAAAGAACATTCAAATCACCATTCAACACGACAGCCTGTGATCATTAATAAAGTCAAAAGCCTGATTAGGTGATTGAAGAAAAATCTCCCTCCAGGGGCTGTATAAACAGTTACAATGAGTAGGTTAGGTATGTTTTAAGTAGTAATGCTGAAAATTATCATTGAAATTCAAAAGACATATTTACAGTTTCTTAAACCTGTATGCAATTTAGAGTATCTTTTGTCAAAAGAAGAGTAATACCCTTGACGCAAGATTTGCCTCGTATAAAAAGACTAAACACAAAACTCTTATTCTGAAATATTTCAGCTCTTAATATTTGAGATAGTGTTCACTGAAACAATGTATATTGTATGTAATTCTTACTGTCGTTTTAAGTCATTCAAAAAAGCTTCTATTTCTTTCACCTTGTTCTATAGAAAAAGGACATTTAAGTGTAATTTAAGAGTAGAACGATATTATGAACGCATAGATAACATGAATTGAAATTATATTAGAAAAGCAAAACAATTACGTATATTCTTTAAATCACTAACCTAGTACAAGTGATTCAGAGTTTTTGGATAAACTTGATGATTTCTTAGAAAATATGAATCGGTATCCAGTTATCATTATATCTAGATTTAGCAAGTAATAATTTTATGGTACTAAACTTAGTAACTTAATTGCTGAGCACGGTGTCTTTCAGATAGTAACAATAGAAGTATACACGTATAACAAAGACATCATTAACACTGACCTCCTACTTACGAACCAAAAGAACATTAACTACAAGATACTTCAAATCCCTAAAATAAATATTGAGAAACCTGAAATAAAAGTCTGTAGATACTACAAGTCTATGGACGTGACAGGATTCCATCTCAATCTTATGGAGATGACATGGTCACTGAATTATATAAACTAAGTGAATAACTTAGCTGCGCGTTTAATAGAAAATATTATATAAGTACTTAATCAATTTGCGCCAAAAAACAATTATAAGTAAAGAAAAGTGGAGAGATAAGATGTGGTGGAATGAAGAGATAAATAGTGAAATAAAAGTAAGATATCAACTTTATCAAAGAGCTATTTTATCAAAGTCTGATGGAGACTTGCCGAAAGTAATTATGTCAACGGAAATATTGACCAGTTAAAAGATAAGCCTACACTCTACAGAAATGTGGAAACATTAAAAAAACTAATAAATGCGAAAGTAAATGAGGACCCTAAATCCGAAATAGTATTTAATAAGAAAATAATTAAAGGTAAAGAAATAAATGAGCATTTTACTATGTTTTTCCTGGACAGTATTAAAAACATCATTCTTATTCAACATATAATTCCAAACAAGCCATCAAAAGAAATTGTTAATAATATAATAGTTGGGTGTAAAATGGTAAAGTTTCCTGGTTTAAGGCAGTGAAAAAGATGAAAGATAAAGAAAGTAATATAGATGACATCATAGTACAAATATTAAAGAACGCCTTTGAAACGATTGATGCTAAATTTCTCAAGTTAATTAACAGCAGTTTAGAGAATGGAATTTTTCCAAATTATTGGAATAACAGTACGGTTATTCCAATCGAGAAAGTTATAGGTTACTATAAATTGTGAAGAATTTAGACCCATCAATATGGTAGCGCCGTATGAGAAATTCCTTGAAATACGTGTCAGTGATCAAATCGTAAAATATATTAAAGCCAGTAATATTCTTAGTAACCATTAATTGGGCTTTAGACATAAAATATCATGTGAAACTGCTAAACAACTGTGTTTAGCTGGCCCGGCCTTTAGAGGAGGATCACTTTGTTGGTGTAGTTATTTTGGATTTTAAGCGAGCCTTCGAGGCAAAACAGACAGTTGCTGCGGTACAGCATGGAAAAGTACGGTTTCGGATTCCCCATTCTCACATTCTCAGATGGTTTAAGGAGTACCTACCTACTTAGCCGATCGAACTCAAGTAACAACATATGGTAATATCTCAACTGCTACAAAAAGATCCTACGTTGTATCGCAAGGAGCTGTGTTGGGCCCTATTCTCTTTATTCTATGTATAAATGATATTAAGGCTTTGAAAAAGTGTAGAATACAACTATTTGTTGACCATACTGCAATATATGTTGTATGATATAGGATTGATGAAATAACACAAGCATTGAATGGTGAACTTAGTAATTTATTAGAATGGTTAAATATCAACTCTCTTAAGATAAACATTAATAAAACAAAAATGATGGTTATAAAAAAAATAGTAAATTATCTCATACAGCAAATGTTGAGGTTAATAGTAATAATGAAATTCTTGAAAGAGTAATTAATTAATTCACTTTAGATATTTATGACGTATAATAATTGATGAAAGTCTATCATTTTCAGTACATTACAAATTTATTACAAATAAAATTGCTAAAAAAAGTAATGTAATGGGACGCCTGTCACGAGATCTGAGTTGCTGGTCTAAGTTGATAATTATAAAACGATTATTGATCTACATTTTTATTTTTGTTCCACATTATTATTTCTAACGAATAAGCAGAAAAAAATCAAAATAAAGCATTACCTATGATTTTGAGGTATAATAAATATACCAGGATACGTAAAAAACTAATTCTGACAATGCGAAATCAAGGATAAGTTATACAGGGTACTTAAAAAATACAAAAATTATGGTTAAAAAAACAAAAACTTTGGAATATCGGAAAACCTTCTAGAGAAAAAATAAAGCTCCTATTAAGACATAAATAAAAGTCAAATACCATTTTTTCCAAAAGTGCATCGTTGCGGAGAAAATCCATGCCAATTATTGAAAAAACCCTCTTTTTCTTAATTTTGTCCTTATTTTTTTCAGCAACGATGCACTTTTGAAAAAAAATGATATTTGACTTTTATTTTTATCTTAATAGGAGATTTATTGTTTCTGTAGAAGGTTATCCGATATTCCAAAATTTTTGTTTTTTTAACCATCATTTTTGTATTTTTTAAGTACCCTGTATAACTTATCCTTAATTTAGCATTGTCAAAACTAGTTTTTCTTCAGGCACCAACTTTTATCAAGAATAAAATTTTCTGTGAAATCAATAATAAAAAAGTTTCCCATAAGAAAGGTGACTTTAGATCGTTTTTCTTCTGTACCCTTCAATTGTCTGAGTAATTCTCTTTACAAATCTGTTTTCTGTCACTTTATGTTATTTGATGAAAATATGCCAAGATCTAGAAGAAAAAAGGCAAGCAGAACAGGACCGGCTTCAGAAAATTTTACAAGACCAAGAAGAAAGAGGCAAACAGAACAGAATCGACTTCAGAAAAAATTACCAAGATCAAGAAGATAAAAGGCAAATAGAACAGGATCGGCCTCTGAAATGGATGCTGGATGTAATTGTAGTCGACCAAGGAAAATAACAAAATATATTGGATGTACAAAACGAGAAGTTTGAGAAAGAAGTAGACAGTATACAAAAAGAAGTTGGAAATGTTCAAAAAGAAGTAGGAAACGTACAGAAAGTAATTAGGAATCAACAAGCGGAAGTTACCAAACTAAAAAAACAAGAATTCACCGAGAGGGTATTCGCCACCGTATGACTGTCAAACATCTTGGACAATGTAAAAAGAGGCAGTTTGAAGCTGCTGCTGATGCCAATTGTTGGAATAACGAAAAAATGGCTACACCACTAGTAACATTCCTTCGTGGATCTGCCCTGGAACTACTACAGAGCATTCCCATCAGCCAACAGGGTAAATACGACACACATGTAGCTGCCCGACATCAAAAACCTGGTGGAAACCTACAAGAGTTTGAGACCGACGTTAGACGTCTAATTCAATTGGCCTACTCGGGATCAACAGAATAATTTCAACAGGAACTATATTTCGTGGATGGTATCAGAGATCCAAAAAGTCAGAAGATGCTACGCCTAGCTAAATTTATAACAGCAGTGAAGCTCTGGGTGGAGCCCTTGAAATCGAGGCATCTCTAAGGCAAAAATCAGGGTTGTATCCATCTAGGAAGAAAAGCCGGCGAACAGTTGTGAATTAACTGAGATGGGCGAAATTCAGAAGTAATTAACCGAAGTTCTTCAGGCCACGAGGAGATTTCGGGAGGCATATACGTAAACTGCAGACGCGATAGGATCTGACCATGGGCGATCGTAATATAAATGTAATTGTTTTTCATGCATTGGGTTAATTTTGGTTATTTTTTGTTGGTTGCGCTCCCAAAGCGAGCAGAGGTCCAGGCATAAAGTGTTTAAATATTTGAAGACGAAACGTAACGGGGGGTATTACATCTAACATTTATATTACAGTGGCCCTATGACAGAACCTTATGCGCATGCAGTTTACGTATATGCAGAAGCCACTAAAAGATAGGCCACGTAACCGAAATATTTCAAATCAGTGCTATAGATCCGGCAGGACTGGGCATTTCAAGAGAGATTGTCGAGTACAACTATGTTCTATATCTCCATTCAGAGACGCTAGGAGCTCAAAATCAAGTCAGGATTAGTTACAACAATATAACTATATGGTAAAGTACAGGAGAGGAAGATTGAATAATAATGCAGATGCTTTGTCCAGAGGACCATGCAAGGATAAGTATAAACATTGCCGAAGAATAGATCAACGAGAGGGAATCGTTCCCATTAGGCAAATCAAGTTTAATCAAAACCAGCAGTGGACCACAGAGCAACTTAAAACAGATAAGCTTGAGAATAGTGAAATAGCACTATTGCTAAAAGCTAAAGAAGAACGTCAACCAAGCCAAGCTGGAGATATATTTCAACTAAGGAACTTACTTTTAAGGCTCTGTGGGACTACCTGGCAGTTGAAAATGCCTGGAAAAAATCCGATGGAACAGTAGTGAAGACGCAGTTAGTGGTACCAAGGAAGAGGGTATCGTCCTGAAATCAGTCTATAGTGGAAGGTATGGTGCTCATTTCGAATATGCCGCAAAGTCCAACCCAAAATATATATCTATGCATGATTGACAAGATCCGCGACAGATTTTACTGGGTCAACTATTACCAAGATGTGAAATCATGGTGCACTGGCGGCAACCTGTACCGCAAGTCAAGGACCTAACACAAGATCCAGGGGAAATATGAAACAATATAATGTGGGACTATCATTTGAACGAAGACTAGATATGATCTCAAAGCTAATTCTAGGGGGATTTCAGAGAACAATAAAGCGTGGTTATATAATCCACAGAGGGCCCCACACTGTCATCTAAATAATTAATGACGTGGTATATAGAATTGAATGTAGCCCCAGAAGCAAACTGAAAGTTGCCTATCTCGACAGGCTCAAAGCTTATCAGAGAAATGAAGTAACTGATCGGGTCGATTAGGTTTAAGAAGGAGGCAATGTCACGGCTCGCGACCATCTGTATGTTTTTGGGCTACCTTATACAACCAACTTTCCTCGTCTCCGTTATTTCTGTATGAGTCATCGCCGATCGAGAACGTTCCTCAGAGTTCTGTTATTTTCCCGATGAATGTATAGTGCGGGCGCCGCGCCGCCGCGCCGCCGCGAATAATAGAGAAGTGGGCTTCCGGAATATTCATAATATAACATGACTCAATATAAATAGCGGGCAAAACGCGTGTTGTAGTTAGTTAATCATTGAGTTTTGAATTGTAAACATATATAGTTGTAGAGTTACAAGAGTAATTTAGCGTGTTTAATTGTATACAGTGATAAAGAATAAAGAGAATATTATTCTAAAATAGTAAAAGTTGCGCGGTTGCCAGAACCCACGAAAAAACGTAACATTATTTATTAGGTATTGTATAGGTTCTTGCTTTTTTATCTTGTGCGTTTTTAACAAGATCTTTCTTACTGTGAGCGTAACGCTTATTTTATATTTGAATTAAATATAACTTATGACAAGTCATAACAGTATAATTTCATTCTTACCCATATCCAATATCTGTTCGGATCTAGCTTATGTTAAATATTGATTTAACAAGCAGCGATCATGCTGTCGTTTCCGAAAAAATTAGCGGTCAGTTTCAAGTACAGATTTTTGGTGAATTAACTCCAACAAAACTCTATATAAGAAGTTTTTATCAAAACTTATTTGGGAGCATACTGGCATAGATTAAATATGAAGTTAACGTAGCCACGAGAGTTGTAAAACATAATGCTGATAGTTGTGCGACCAAACCATTTCGCAACTCGGTAATTTACCTTAGTCATCTAAGTACCAAGGAAGAGTCCAATTTTTTTTTGGCATTTATAGCAGAAAATTTTGCAAGTGGTCCTGAATCAATTGGCGAGTTAACAATTTGTGAAGAAATTCCGATAATAGGTTAAGATTTGCGCGATCGTGTGAATAATTATTATTATTAGATTAAACATTCCATTGGAGTTGGATCGATTACTTTTAGAAGACGTAATAATTATAAAAACTTAAAACTTAAAAAGCAAATATTCATAATTAGCTGTAATTTAGTTTAATAAAATGTGTTATTTAGTTAAAATTACAAATTATTATTTATATATTAAAATATATACTTTATTATGAATACTCATTTATAAGCAATTAGCTTGTGCAACATATCTAATAGAACTTTGTATGCACTTTTAATATACTGTCAAGGAATAAAAGCTTGAAGAGATCCGCCAATGTTTAAAAAAGTATGTGTTGTCGCATTCCTGGTACTACTGTGTGTCGTACCGAAGAAATGCCTCGATCGCCGAGTATCGATTGCGAATAAAAATAACATGTTCAATTACAAAAAATCAGTACGCAGAATTTCAAAGAAAAAATCTTTTGCGGTACATTTATTGCAGATTGTTCGAAAGACCGCCGCTTTTTACGGACAGTGAAAAGTTTAGCGGATACTTGAAATTTTATTTGCACTAGATTCGTTGCCGATATGGCGAAAACGCGTCTTCGATACCAACGTTCTTTCGTGTTGTTCGGAATCTCAACTGGACCACACCGCGATTCTTTTTGCAAGTCAATTTATATTTTACTGAACATTTGGGTTAACCACCCTTTTTTTAAATATCCTGCTGCATCTAAGTGTTTTTTTTATGATTTTATTAGATGTTCGGTAGGTACTGTTTTCAACTTACGACATACAGATAGAAGGGACACATGCAGGCACCGTTAGAAGGGTTTATATTGCTTCCAGAAAGGGATGTTATAATGTGCTTGACCATTTATTAAAGCTGCTTTATACAAAATTTGCACGGACAACACATATATACTTCAGTGGCTGTATTATAAATCAGTATTTGCAAAGGGAGGGTGGAAGGTAGGAAAGTGGCCATCAAAAACCTGAAATAGGCATTCGTAGACAAACCCAAGCTACCAGTACTTGATTGTGAACTACGACATAAATTCGTTTGAACTTCATGTGTCTCAAGCCATCAACACTAATAATTTTAAGCCGATTATATTCTTTAGTTTCTGCTATACATGTACACGATTAAACTATTACTGAGTTGGACAAGTCGTTTCGGCATATTTTTGTTTGGCAAAATCTATAATATACTTACTTTAGAATATTTCGAATAACATTCTAGGCATAAGATATTTATGTTAATGTAGTTTGGGTTAGTTAACAAAATCAGACCCCTGAAAATCGCAATTATTTTGCCGAACCGAGAAACAAATGCAAACGTGTGATTGACGAAACTAAGAACAAGTACGATCAAAGGATCAGGAATAAACGTTTGCAACCCCTGTGGCTCCAGGAATTTATGGTCGGTAGCAAAAGCAGCAAGTAATAACTTTACCAAGACGTCTCTCCCACCTTTGATAGACGAACGCGGCATCACCGCGACTATAGCCAAGGAAAATGCAAACATGCTCGCCAAAATGTTTTCACCATGTCGAACATCACCAACCACTACCATGGCAGAAGTTAAGTTTCATCACCTTTATATTCGTAAAATCCTCAAAGAACTAGATCCGCAAAAGACATCAGGACTGGACGGTATACATGTCATCGTGTTAAAGAACTGCGCCAACAAACTAACACCAATTTTTTCCAGAATTTATTCTCTGTTTTACCGAAAAGGTATTTACCCATCTTCTTGGAAAGTCGCAGTGCAACCTGTTCCAAAAAAAGGCAAGAAAACCACGCCCTCAAACTATCGATCAATTGCCTCGCCTCGCTTCCAATAATCTCCAAAGTCATGGAACGTGTAGTCACTCAGCAACTACTCAAGTACCTTGAGACCAACAGATTGATTAGCGATACCCAATACGGATTTCGCAAAGAGAGGTCGACAGGACATAGATTGCCCAATGCCAGTCATATAAGGAGTAAGGCAATTGACAACTACGGAGAATCTCGAGCGACTGCGTTGGATATTTCGAAGGCATCCGACAGAGTTTGGCATGACGGATTGCTCAACAAACTGCCGTCCTTCGGACTGCCAGCATCTCTGCGGCTGGCTTGCCAGTTTCCTTAAGAACCGATCTCTGCACGTTGCAGTTGATGGACATATATCAGACACATTCACCATTAACGCGGGTGTGCCGACTACTTTCACCAGCTCTGTTCCTCATTTATTTTAATGACCCTGAGGGAATCAATAATCCTGATTACAGTTTTGCAGAGGACAGTATCCTTCTCTCCCAATTTAGATCGGAAAAACCACTACGAGCGACTGAGACATATCACCGCAGACAGGAGCAGATTACAGCAATTAATCAAGATCTGGAGAGGGTTCGAGCTTGGGGCGACTGAAATTTGGTTCAGTTCAATGCAGCAAAAACTCAAACGGAAACGGCCCCGTTTACCAAGAAAGCCAATACGGCGGGCTCTGACATCATTATGGCAGGATCGACCATTCCTTCATCCTCGTCAGTCAGGCTGCTAGGTGTTTCGGTCAACAACAATGTCCGGTCATGTCCTGACATCACCACGTTGCTAACATCGTAAAATCAGCCTCGCAGAAGCTTAATGCGCTATTTCGCAACAAAAAACGGTATACACCGCAGCAGCTGCCCTTGTTCTACAAAGCGCAAATTAGACCGTGCTTAGCACACATCTGGGGTGCCGCACCGAAGCACACCCTGAAGCTGCTGGATTACATTCAGAAGAGAGCTGTGCGTCTTGTCGGAGACCCGGTGTTGACTCGAGGTCTGGTTAGTCTAGAACACTGCAGACATGTGGCCGAGATAGCACTGTTTTACAGATATTTTTACGGCAAATGTTCCCAGTATTTGCCCTCCCTATTTCGCCCCCAGCATCGCCTGTCAGACGCGAACCCGTCCGTCGTACAACTAAAAACACCTAGAACATACATCGCTTTACAAGTACTCCTTTGTCTGGCGCACTGCAGTCCTAGGACATCTGTTGCCCCCAAATTACAACCTACAGCTATTCAAGAACTGTGTCAATCAACATCTGCGCATACACACCGCTCGTCTAGTGCCATAGGATCTCCCTTTAGCGTGTGTGTCATTGCCATAAAAAAGACACCAGAATTTACTGAAGAGAATTTAAATTTCCTATTTAATTTTTTTTTTAATCTCGATGTTGGTGTCAACTGCCGATCCAAACGGAAGCAGCAGCTGTTTAGTAGAAGCATTGTTTATATAATAACCAATGGTAGAAGGCTGTCAATCTCATGTAAACAGAGATAAGCAAGCAATGGAAACGTTAAAAGGAAAGTATTTAGTAGCTCCTCGTCAAAAACCTCAACTGATATAGAGGATTAAAGGCTCGGAAAAGCTCCGATGACCAAATATGCCTTGTATCTGGCGATTATGGAAAAGGTCGCGAAACTTGGTTCAGATTTATCATATATGAAAAATAGGCCCACAAAGAATGTAGTGGAACTAATAGGGCTAAATATTATATTGGTGATTTCTGTAGCTTTAAATAGAAAATTTTAACTTTTTTTTCATCATCTTTGCATCAAAGGTTTCATCAGAATCATGTTCATCACCTTTGGAGTTATCTGGCCAGGGATTGCCATATTACCCAGACCCTGGGGTAATAAGATCATCTTCAAGGTTCATATATTTAAGTTGTTATTGTTAGAAACGACAATAATATTCATGACTTCCCTTAAGGTGGCCCGATAGCCCCGGGTTCCCCTACCTACAGGTTCTAATGATTCAGTGCCATAAATCATAATTAATACATATTATTTTTTCATGCATATGAATTTTGGACAAGCACGTTCGATGTGAATTTTAGTATTTTGATTTCACATTGCACGAGATGTTGTAGGTCGCAGTTAAAACTTGCTTTAGCTTTTGACATGAATGCCGATGTTCGGTGCTAGATTTTCTTTGCTTGTAATCGTATGCACCTACTTTTTTTGACGAATTTAGTTTTTAATCAAATTTTTCACATGCTTCAGCTA
This sequence comes from Pissodes strobi, assembly GCA_016904865.1. Taxonomy (NCBI): domain Eukaryota; kingdom Metazoa; phylum Arthropoda; class Insecta; order Coleoptera; family Curculionidae; genus Pissodes; species Pissodes strobi. The sequence continues at coordinate 129,512 of MU184767.1, forward strand.
CTAGACTCATGAATGGCCAGAGATCTTCAATGTTTATTGCAATTAGCTATTGGAAACTCATCTGTCTTATGGTGTTTAGAATTCTACCATTGACAACCGTTGGCAGATCTTAGTCATCAAATGTATCCTTAATAACTTCGTCGGGGTACAGTAATTTTATGTACCTCTGTCGTATATCTACTTTGAATGCAGATGTATACATTGACTATGAAAAACGCATTTTTTCGTGCGACTTTCAGATGTTTTGGGAAAGTCAGTAAAAATTGGCAATTGGCATATCAGTAATACTAATCCATGAAGTGTCTATTCTTTTTTAGAACTCAGTGCCCCTTCTTCCTTTCTGGTTTTTACATATTCTCGCATTGTCAACTTAATAGCTTACAGTGCCGTAATCGCGCTTGGTGGCTCTGCTTTTTTTGGGACTGTAATAAAGGTTGTCTTCAGCCAATTCTAGCAACACCTCTGGATTGTGTAACTTTGTTAATTTGCGTTTCTACTTTTATCACCTAGAAGTTTTCCCACTTCTGAAGCCATTGGGGTTAATTTCTTGGGTGTAGTATCTCTAGTAATAAGCGTGATTGATGTTACATAATTTATGCTATGTGTTGTGTCCTTGTTTTCCTCAAAGAGATCTGAATGTGCCATGCTTGCATTTTTTAGCATCAGTTGTTGATCAATTATAACCATCCACATTGTTTGCAAACCCATCCATTTCAGTTTATTAATGAATTGTCTCCATCATGTATTGCCCGATTATTAAATTTCAAATTAACTGTGATACGTGTGATTTTTTTACAGTTTTCTAATCCTTAAGGATTTTATCGGGAGTTGCATACCCGATAAGATCGGTTCTGTACGTAGACGAACCAAAGACAGCGTGAATAATAAAAGGAAACACTATGAAATCTAGACATCTAATGTATTTGGCTTGTTGGTGTAGGAACTCCTCACTATGCACATATTTTCATGTACAATTTAATATGAAAAAACACACATTAGTCGAGGATACTGTTTGATCTATTGCAGCCGGTAGGCAACATTTCTAACTTCTTGCCTGTACCGAGAATGGCCATAAACGGTTTGTGATTGCAGACTGCCTGGCTGCATCGTTGGTGAGAGAGTTCACTTGGCCTTTATTGCAAATAAAGAGGATTCTGCAGGAGATGCGCCGTGAATATCGAGCGAAACATAGTTTATAGCTGTTCGGGCTGTGAGAACTTAGCATCGGTAGGGTATAAAAAGCCATCGAGCAAAAGCCGGCAGCACACACAATGACGACTTACGCATACGATTGTTTTCTCCGTGCACGTATAATTTAATCATTATAAAGTATTCAGGTGTGTGAAACAGTGGCGTTCTTTCACAATATTTTGTAAAATTTACTGTGGCATGAAGCATCATTTTCGATGAAATAAGTTCACTATCACGTTGTTACTAAAATGTTTTTATTGCCGTGAAATCGGGTATTTAGATCGGAACATTATTGGACCGTTTGTACAGGGTGTTCACCCATAATATGTCCCCCCCCCCTTTAACTTTGTTAATTTTTAAGCTACAAAAAAAATAAAAAACAAAATTGTAGGGTTTTTAATGTAGTTTTTGCACACGTAATGGAAAAACAAAAAATTGTACAGTATACAGGGTAGATCAAAGAGAAATATTTTTTTAAATCTAGCCCCCATTTTTTATTCGATTTTTCGATTCTACGTAAAATTCTAAGGATTTTTAATGTAACACACTAGATGCCTATTCCTAATACTTTGAGAGTTATTGACAGTTGAATTCGCTATTTTGTTTGTTCTTTTATTTTTTTATGGCAACAGCCACCTAAGAATATAACTTTTTGTTTAGCTTTTGAAGTCATTGAGGTGTAAATATTGAGTTTCCTCAATTCAACCTCATTGCTTCGAGTAGTGATTTTGTATCTTCTGTCTTAAAAATGATTAAAGAATTATTATTATAATTAAAAAATAGCGATGTCAACTGTCAATAACTCCTAAAGTATTAGGAATAGGCATATAGTGTGTTATATTAAAAATCCTTAGAATTTTAGGTAGAATCGAAAAATCGAATTAAAAATGGGGGCTAGATTTAAAAAAATGGTTCTTTTTGATCGACCCTGTATACTATACACTTTTTTGTTTTTTTGTTTACGTGTGCAAAAACTACATAAAAAACCCTACAATTTTGTTTTTTTATTTTTTTTGTAGCTTAAAAATTAACAAAGTTAAAGGGGGGGGACATTATGGGTGAACACCCTGTATGTAACCAAGATTAGGGCTTCTCGTATTTTGTTGTAAAGTTCTGTCTTTGTGTATATATTAAACAAACAAAAAACATATTTTTGGTTATTCTTTTTCCTATTTTAAATTCTAGGTATTTTGTGTTTTGCGCTCAAAAATTTTTCGGACATCTTTCAATTTGTGTGAATTTAAGATAGTTTACCGGTAACATGTAAAAGCTGGCATCAGAATCAATTTACCCGAACGAAGAAGTAATATTCAACTAAATGCTTTTGCATGCCCAGATCCGGTTGCAGATATTCAAAAAGTGCAGAGATTTTTAAAACATATTTCCCATTTGTGTTTCTATTTACACCCGAGTTAAGGTATCAATTAAATAGTATATTATTTTATATGGAGGAAAAGTGATACTTTTCATGGCACGCTCGTGTTTAACAGCCGAACGGAGTGAGGCTGGTAATAGAGAGCAAGCCATGAAAAGTAACTTTTCCTCCACATAAAATATGCTGTTTGTTCTTCAAATGTCGACAAATTAATGCAAAAATATCTCTTTTAAATAGTAATAATAATAATTATTATCAAAGATAAGTTGGTTTGCAAGGCGGCTGAGACCGGTGTCGGTGAATAGGCACAGGTCGTTGCTATAGTAATGTAACATAAAGCTGTCAGTGGACACTGTCAACAATAATTATTTTTTTAAAATTGCGTCTCCGATTGCATTTTAATTCCGTATTGATAAGCAGTTATTGAGTAAGTTCGATTAAATAACAACCAATTTGTTCCTAAATTAGTGATTTTTAGATATGCAGTGCACAAATTGAGTGATAAATACAAATTTTAGTTTAATAATTCTTGAGTTGTTGACGCTTGCTTTGTTGTTTGTTTGTATCTATGTTGCTATGATAACACATTTACCTCCGCCGGCGGAAAAGTGAAAAGTAAAGCTCCGGCGGAGGAAAAATGAAACTTCAAGGCCGCCTACACAGTCGAGTAATGACGG
>MU184768.1:6796-43496 GCA_016904865.1 Pissodes strobi
AATAATAATAATAATAATAATAATAATAATAATAATAATAATAATAAAATAAAATGAAATCAGAGCTCTAATGCGATCATAAGAACCAATACAATCAGAGCTCTAATGCAAGCATAAAAGTAAATAAAATCAGAGCTCTAATGCGAGCATAAAAATAAATAAAATCAGAACTCTAATGCAAGCATAAAAATAAATAAAATCAGAACTCTAATACGAGCATAAAAACAAATAAAATCAGAGCTCTAATGCGAGCCTAAAAACAAATAAAATCAGAGCTCTAATGCGAGCACAAAAATAAATAAAATCAGAACTCTAAAGGAGTATAAAAACCAAAAGTACGTAGTAAGAGAGCTCTATTGAGCATTACAAATTATATATTATATAAACTTAATACTAATAGAGAAAGCTCTATGAAGCATAAAAAAAATGAATGACAAAAAAAATTAAAAAAAAAACCAAACATTTCTTTTTCTTCCGAAACTTATACTACCTCAGATGTGTTAATTTTTGTTCACAGAGCTGGCAACTGAAAGATTCGTGAGAAGAAGACGAGGACGTCCAACTGAGCAGGATGGCCGAATGTAACGGAAACCGCTATTTAATACTTTGTTTTAGTATATATTATGTCATTGTGTTAATTTCGTTTATAGACCATAACTACAATTTGTATTAGGTATATTGTTATAACTTCATTTCATTATTCTCAAAATTGTTGTCCACATATACTTATAACACTAAGCAGATAATATTTTGGTTTGTTTCGTCTACATAAAAACTAATAATTTCTTTTGAAGGCATATGTGAATTATGTGATTCATATAACTGCGTGTTTAGCTTATGTAGCCCGATCCGGGAGATAAAAACGTATATTTACGGTTTTGTTAGTTCATTATTTTTGACCTGAGAGTTAGTCGGTTAAAATAAAGCTAGCAATAGAACACGACCGTTATTTGATTTCACTTTGCCGTTACAATACCTAATTAGTTTTTTTTTTCACATACTTAAAATTCATCATTTTTCATGATTAAAATCCCAAAGTTTTAGTAATTTATTACTGCATGCAAATAAAATGAACTAAGATGTAGCCTAATTATAAGACCAAATTATAATATCCAATAATTTGTATATTCAGTCGGTTTGCAAAAATAGCTTCAAAGACAATAAAACCTTCATTTAAAGTCATATTCTGCATAGAATAATTAAAAAAAAAAGAAAAACGTTCAAATTGTCTAATTTGCAGCATTCTTTCTGTGTGTTTTACGAAGGCCAACTCGCCGCATGTCGTCAATGCGCAGAGCGAACGAAATTGAGCACGCTATCCATCATATCTTCTTTTTTCTTTGTATCATGTATAGAACATATATGTTTTGAAATAAAATATTTGCAGTTTTGGGGGATTTTAAAGAACATTTTGAATAATAGGTACCTTCCTAATTATACGAGTGTTAACTAAAGAATAAAAACACTTTCATTTCATAATTATATTACTTATTATTGATTTAATATACATACTTTTACTCTAGAAAATAATTTAAACGTATAAATGGTTACTTATGTGTTATTTCAATATTTATGAACTAAGTAATTTTAGGAGTACCCTCAACGGTGTACTTATATTAAGTTAATATTTAATATTGTAAATTTTCATAATTTGATTTGTTTATATTTTAATAACACCGAGTGAAATAAAAGAACATAAATACCTACTTCTACATTTTTAAGTTTACATTTTATATTAGGTACCTACATATTATAGTTATTTTCATAGATTTGGAAACTTAGTAACCTTAAGTAAACCGTATATAATTTGATTAATTTATTATGGATTTTTCTGGGCAATGCCACTTCAAATAAAATACCATGCAGTGCGCAGTGGTGTATTTCCTGGGGTGACCAAAACTAGCTATACATACATAACTAACAAATTATTTCTTGTAATTTGAGAATTTTTAATTTCTTTTTATCCAATTTTCTTGATTGTCAATTGCTTTTAAAATTATATTTCGCTATATTTCGCGATTATTTGTCAGTTCGGTTGCTCTTGTGACACTAATATCTAGCAATTGTTTTGTCGCATCCACACAACGTGTAGGAGAACGACCACGACGCGACGCATTCCGTTCGGAGCATGGCCCTGGACAACAAGTTTTTCCATATTATCACTTCTATGAATATGGCCGAAAAACGTCAGGATGCGCGTCGAAACAATGGAGGATAGTCGCTTTGGATTTCCAAGTTCGCTTAATATAGAAACGTTAGTCCGGTGGGCTGTATAAGGGACTCTTAACATTCTTCTCCAGGTCCACATTTCAAATGCGTCTATGCGGTGGCGATCTGCCTTTCTAACGGTCCAAGTTTCAGAGCCATACAAAAATATTGAAAAGACAAGAGACCGGACCAGCGACATTTTGGTGGCGTTGGTGATATTATTGTCACGCCTTATTTTAGTCAGTTTTGTCATGGCTGACCGTGCTTGTTGAATGCCCCGACGAATTTCTACCTCACAACCATCTGAATTGTCGATCAAGGAACCGAGGCAAGGCATACAAAACTTTGGACTACCTGACAACGACCTACTGATGTGATTTCTGGATGATTGTTATGTTTCCTATCTACGATCATGACTTTGGTCTTGTTGTAGTTGTTACTGAGACCACACGCTGCAATATATTGTTTTAAGGTGTTAAGTAAATTTAATAATTCATCCTGAGGAGCAGCAATAAGAGTAGTGTCGTCGGCAAACCTTAAATTAGATAACTTGACCAATAGTTACACCACCATCCCAACCGTCCACGACCTGTCTCATCGCAAACTCTGAATAGATGCTAAACAACATCGGCGATAAAACACAACCTTGACGAACTCTTTTCTTTGTTGTAGTTTGACCAGACATGTTACCATCAATTCTTACTCGAGCTATGTTGGACTCATAGAGCTGTTGTATAAGAAATATCAGGTGGTCAGAAGTTCCCATGGAGAGAAGAATTTTCCATAGTTTAGGCCCCTTTACGTTGTCAAAAGCGTTAGAGTAGTCCACAAAGCAGATATAGACTGGGAAGTAATGCTCCTTAGCTTTCTCAACAATTTGCCTCAAGTTCAAGATCTGTTCTCGTGTACCACGTCCCTTTACGAAACCTGCCTGCTCTGGAGATATTTGCCAGCTAATAAAACCCTCTAAACGAGATTGCAGAATATATAACATAACCTTGCTTGAATGGGAGATTAATGAGAGCAGACAATAATTGTCTGGGTTTTTCGGAGATCCCCTTTTATGTAGCGGGACAAAGATTGAAGTGCTTCATTCGACTGGCCAGACACCGGAGGAGCAAATTTTCTGACAAATATGATGTAAAAAATGTAGGCCGTCATCATCTAAGCACTTCAAAGTTTCGGCTGAAAGCGCATCAATGCCTGTTTTTAGTTTCCTAACGGCCTGTTCAACTTCCGAAAAAAGAATATCCTGCTCAAGCTGAATATAGGAATAGAGGTTTTCGCAATATGTATGCCACACCTCAATAATCTCGTCCATGCTAGTGACGAGATGTCAATCGGTGTTCTCAACTGACCATGGTTTGGGTTTAAAGTCCCGCTTGAGACATTTTATCTTTAGAAACATCTCTCTTGGATGGCTTGTGTTGGCGTGGGCTTATATTTCCTTGCAGAGTTCTTGAAGAGAGGAGTTATTATCTTGACGGCAGAGTCTTTGGATTTCACGTGTTAATTGTCTATACCGATCTTGCTTTGCATCGGAATACAGACCTGAGATCTTAAGCTCTCTACGTTCTTCAATGACGGATAATGTATGGGTGGTAATCCATGGCTGTTTAGGTTGTGTGCTGCGTTTTGGTTGAGTTATTTGGACAGCTTGTGTAAGAATACTCTTAAATGTTAACCACATATTATTGAAAGAAGATTCATCCGTCATCGAGGCACTCTGAAAAATCTGAGAACATTTTGGCCTAAAAGAGGCGGGGTCAACGATTTTCGTTCAAAGTTTCTGATTAGAACGTGGATATACCTTCAGCTTAAGCCAGAGTTCACAAAGGAGTTGATGGACCGAACCATAATTGGAACCTGGTAGAGTTTTACAAAGACTGATAGATGACTTCCAGCTTGTTCTAACTAAAACGTAATCGATTTGATTGCGATATCGCCCATCTGGTGAGACGCAAGTATACAAACGTCATGGGTGTTGTACAAGAAAGGGTGTTGGCAATTGAGAAGTTGTTGTCAATAGAAAATTGGACCAGACGTTGGCCCCTTTCGTTTCCGGCACCAAGCCCGAATTTACCAATATGTGCCTTAAGATGTTCATCTTCTACTGTTTAACCAACTTTAGCGTTAAAATCGCCAAGGTCAGGAACCATCTCGCGATTTGACACACAGTGTCATCATCCGAGTTAGAAGTAGGTGCATATACCTGCAAAATATTGATCGGTGTAGGGGTCGCATTGATGAGTAATGTGATTATCCTTTCACTGACATACTTGTAACCTAGAATAGGCCTTAGGTGAGCTCTCGCTACCCAAAAGCCAACAACATTGATGCTTTCGTTAGAATTACCCGAAAAGCAAATGAAATTGTCATTGCTGGAAGTGAAGTGTCCCGAACCCCTATAATGAGTCTCAGACAGACCAGCGACCGCAATATTACTTTTTGTAAGCTCTTTTTCAAGAATATTGAGCTTACCGGTCGCTTTAAGACCTCTGACATTCCATGTTGCCAGGCGATGTTTGCGATGAAAGTGTCATCAGTAGTGAATTGCGTACAAGAAGCCTGATGGTCACACCTTTTGTGCCCGGTCACCAATTTCACACTGACCTCCCCGGACGAGGAACAACGCCGATTGCCAGTCGGAGAGCGAAGCCTTTCATCCGAGGCCTCGCTGTTGCTACCTATATTCATTTCAAGAGTTTCTCTTGGGATATCAATACAGATCTTTAATGCAGTACTCTCGCATTTGCTTTCTGCATTCTCATGCCGTTGACCAGATATCGGTTCATCCGCCTTTAGGGACGAGTTCTCATCCCTAGGACAAGAGAGTGCGCTGACTCTTGTTAACTCCTCCACCCGAAGCTGTTGGTTGACAAGAGGGTACTGCTATACCGACAGTTTTCGGTACCTTTTAGTCGCCTTTTACGACACGCAGAATATACGTTGGGAGATATTCGAACCCGCCCCCACACAGGGCTCGTAATGTATTAACTTTTATTAAGAATAAAGTAACTTTAAAATTAGTAATAAATGTCACGCAATTACGCCCTATATACTTGTGTAAGAAATGTGTTGCTATATTTTTGAAACTTAGTTTTACAAAGGTCCTACTTATCGCATAAGTTAGTTACTTATTTTTGTACCAAGAGCGCAAAATGCTACTTTTACTCATACTGCTGAAAGTTGTTCCGAACCATACGAGAGTAAAGGAGGGCCGAGGGAGTAAAATTGCTGTTCGCCAGAGGAACAAACAGTATATTTGCACGAAACACCATTACTATATTTTTCCAAATTTTTTTGTATCATTTTTAGTTGAGACAGTATATTCACTTTTTTCGTTAGTATCAGCGCCATTAGTGCGTAAAGTTATACCTTGATAGTTGTGTGTGTTGAAATATATATTATCAAGGACATATAAGATTTATGCATGTACAATATTTTATGATATTGCATTTGCAATATTATGAAAAATAATTAACTAAAGCCGTGGCCGCGTATTATAATAATCTCAGCTTAGGTGATGATTTGATCCCAATGAACTATTTACAAACTAAGCAGATTTATTTGCTCAATATATGCAGCCTATTTGTATGCAAATCGGATTTAACCTTAATAACTAGTGAATTGTTTTATATTTCAATATGGGTACCGCCAAAGTCTACAGAATAAAGATATTCTGTAAACTTTGGTACCGCAGTGTATTGTAAATGTACTACAGATACAGTTACCCACGATACCTATTTAGTTGTCGAGATAAAGCAATTATAAGTGCATGTTATCATTCGCGTATGTATTCTTAACAAGGAAGGTAAGATAATAGTGTTTGTCTCTATGCTTTAGATTACTAAGGTCAAATTTCTCAGGACAAGGTAGGTACTTAACCTAAGTACCTACGTAAATTTCGAAAAGTCATATATTTCTTAAACTGTGATTACCACCAATGCAAGAGAAAAAATAAATAAAACGGCAACATTATGTAACCGTAAGATGATTTTTAATTAACACGCTTTTATTAGCTTCACCTGTGTGTATGTTTGTTTAAGGCTAATATATAAGAGTATATAAGCAGATCTACTCACGAAGGAAGAGAGACAAAATATCCATGTGTAAGACAGAAACGCTGAGTTTCGTAGCTTTTGCGCGTGCCTGTCTGTATAAGGGCATGTTGAGTATTAAATTGAAGGCATTTTTCACAAATAACACCGAAAACGAATTGTAGTACTATCAAACACACGGCAATAATAAAAAACACAAGAACTCTTTACAAAACTGAACAACGAAAGTCGAAAAGCAAAGAAAACAAGTGGCGTGGCCACTCGTGCCTGCGGCACGCGCGAGGCCCTTCGGGCCTCGTTTGTGTGACCTTCGGTCACACATTATTGCCACGCTCCTATCCGTACCGTGGCCTATAATTAGAAAGCCCTTATAATTGGAGTTACCAATCGCTAGTCTAATTTTACCGTGATAAATTTCTAACTGGTTGCCATGGTAACAGATTTGTCAACGTCAATCGTTAGTTTTTTAAATCTTTATCTAAATACCAAATATCACATCTCTAAGTCGTACGATTGACGAATTACGACGATTTTTTACTTTTTTTTGGTTACCACAGCAACCAATTTTTTAGTATGAAATTATGCTTCATAAACAATCCTAAGTACCATACTATATATTTTATTAGTGATATACATATTATTAATTGGTTGCCATGGTAACCGACTTGTCAACATCAATCGTTAATTTTTTTTTTAATCTTTACCTAAATACCAAATATTAAATCTCCAAGTCGTACGATTGACGAATTAAGACGATTTTTTACTTTTTTTTGGTTACCATAGCAACCAATTTTTTAGTATCAAATTAAGCTTCACAAACAATCCTAAGTACCATACTATATCTTTTATTAGTGATATACATATTATTAATTGGTTGCCATGGTAACCGACTTGTCAACGTCAATTGTTATTTTTTTTTAATCTTTACCTATATACCAAATATCAAATCTCTAAGTCGTACAATTGACGAATTATGACGATTTTTTGCTTCTTTTTGGTTACCATAGCGACCAATTTTTTAGTATCAAATTAGGCTTCATAAACAATCCTAAGTACCATACTATATCTTTTATTAGTGATATACATATTATTAATTGGTTGCTATGGTAACCATGTTGTCAACAAAAAATGCTAACATACTTTCACCTCTACTTATAAATTGACATCGAAAAAAAGAAAAGTTGGGACTTGTTTACAGGGACAAAAATGCCAAAAAACGTTAACTTGTCCTGTTTTCACACCCTGTATATTAACAGATCGTAACCAATATCAATAGGCTTCGAGGGTTTGTGGACCTCTAACTCTATGCCAAATTTCAACTCGCTATCTTCAAAATTGCGACCTGTAAATGCCAAGTAAACCGGAACTTGTCCTGTTTTCACACCCTGTATATTAACCGAGCGTAACCAAAATCATTAGGCTTCGAGGGTTTGTGGACCTCTACCTCTATGCCAAATTTCAAGTCGCCATCTTCTAAATTGCGACGTGTAAATGCCAAAAAACGGTAACTTGTCCTGTTTTCACACCCTGTATAACAATTAAAGCAACAGAGCAAAGGAACAAAAATACGTGTCTTACCGAATACTTTCATTTGACATACAAAAATGAATTTTATCCTGTTTTACACGGACAGAAACGTTAAAAAACGGTAACTTGTCCTGTTTTCACACCCTGTATATTAACCGATCGTAACCAAAATCAATATGTTTCGAGGGTTTGTGGACCTCTACCTCTATGCCAAATTTCAAGTCGCTATCTTCAAAAATGCGACCTGTAAATGCCAAAAAATTGTAACTTATCCTGTTTTCACACCCTGTATAACAATTAGAGCAAAAGTGCAAAGGAACAAAAATACGTGTCTTACCGAATACTTCCATTTGACATAAAAAAGAATATTATCCTTGTTTACACGGACAAAAATGGCAAAAAACGGTAACTTGTCCTCTTTTCACACCCTGTATATAAACCGATCGTAACCAAAATCAATAGGTTCCAAGGGTTTGTGGACCTCTACCCCTATGCCAAATTTTAAGTCGCTATCTTCAAAATTGCGACCAGTAAATGCCAAAAAACGGTAACTTGTCCTGTTTTCACACCCTGTATAACAATTAGAGCAAAAGAGCAAAGGAACAAAAATACGTGTCTTACCGAATACTTTCATTTGACATCAAAAAATAGAAAAGTTGGTCCTTGTTTACACGGACAAAAATGCCAAAAAACGCCAAAAAACGGTAACTTGTCCTGTTTTCACACCCTGTATATTAACCGATCATAACCAAAATCAACAGGCTTCGAGGGTTTGTGGACCTCTACCTCTATGCCAAATTTCAAGTCGCGATCTTGAAAAGTTGGTCCTTTTTTATGCCAAAAATGCCAAAAAAAGGAAACTTGTCCTGTTTTCACACCCTGTATATTAACCGATCGTAACCAAAATCAATAGGTTCCGAGGGTTCGTGGACCTCTACCTCTATGCCAAATTTCAAGTCGCTATCTTCAAAATTGCGACCTGTAATCGATTTCATCACATACATACATACATACATACATACACACATACATACAGACAAAAAATCAAAATTTTTTTTTTCGATTACAAATCGATTGGTATAAGTTTCAGAGCGATCCGACGTACCGTTACGAAGTTTTTGTCCCGATTGGTCTCGCCCTATAGAAAGCCTATATTATAGATAAGGGCTTTCTAACAAGAATTCATGATGGCGTCCGATCGGGTCCACGTCCTTGCAATCTCGCAACGTTGCCAAGTATAAGATATGTAAAGTACTAGGTTTTAACGTAACACAAAAATTATTAACATAATCAAAAATCTTAGCAACATATACTTCGAAAATATTAGGGTAAATTTATAATATGAAACAGATTTAAAAAAATTCCGTTTCGGGGTTTACCTCCTACGTTTTTCAGTAGTCATCTAATTAAAATACACATAAAACGGTAAATTTCTCCTAGTTTGGCAACGGTGTTGTTATATAAACTGCATGTAAGCAAGGAAATATAGGTCCTTATTTACATGCCCGCGCAAGCGTATTATCACCCAACCCCTATTGTTTTCTCCCTTTCTCCGTGAGGGACTTCTCACTCTATCAGCCTTCTAGGAGTCTTATTTCTATGGGTAGAGGGCTGAAATTTTCAGGGGATGTAGACAGGGTAAAATGAAGATTCTGTGCCACTTTAGTTTATCTCATTATCCTGGTGAGGATTGCCAGGATTAAATAATATAGTTTAAAAAAATGCTTCCATAGTACATCGAACTAAAAAGTGGAAAATAATTATAGTTTGAAAAACTAAAAAAACACGCTTTAATGATCAATCGAACTAAAAAACAAAAAATAATTATTAATACAGGCAGAAAATAATAATGAACGAAAAATATTTAGTACCTATATTATTGTGAAAAAAGCGTGCGGTGCTCGATGTACATAAAATATTGCACAAAGCGCCCCACGCTTTTTTCACAATAATATAGGTACTAATATTTTTCGTTCATTATTATTTTCTGCCTGTATTAATAATTATTTTTTGTTTTTTAGTTCGATTGATAATTAAATCGTGTTTTTTTAGTTTTTTTAAACTATATTTATTTATAATCGAATTTGCTAAAATTCATTTCAGTAGTTATTAAACATATAAAAAACGACATTTCAGCGAAAATTAGATTAATGAGCGATACTATGTTTAGTATATTCTAATGAGTCTGCCTACTAGAGAAGTAGGAAAATTTAATCTAGGCGAACTCGCTACGATATCGTTTAACACACTTTTTGACTTAGGAGCAACTTTAGTGGCCTCATAATAGTTATTTATACTATAATGAATGTTAGTGACATTTACTAGTCGAGGACGATTTTGTGCCCGAGGCGATAGCGAGGGCTGACAATATAGTTCGAGACTATTAAATGTACCTACTTACATCCCGTGGAGTATATAAGATTTTTTTTCTTCAAACGTCAGTAAATCCGTCATTACTCGACTGTGTAGGCGGCCGTGAAGTTTCGTTTTTCCTCCGCCGGAGCTTTACTTTTCACTTTTCCGCCGGCGGAGGTAAAAGTGTTGTCATAGCAACATAGATACAATACAAACAGACAACAAAATAAGCGTCAACAACTCAAGATTTATTAAACTACAATTTGTATTTATCACTCAATTTGTGACTGCATTTCTAAAAATCACTAATTTAGGAACAAATTGGACATTATTTAATCGAACTTACTCAATAACTGCTTATCAATACGGAATTAAAACGCAATCGGAGACGCATCTTAAAAAAATAATTATTGTTGACAGTGTCCACTGACAGCTTTATGTTACATTATATTCACCGACACCGGTCTAAGCAAGGCCACCTACGACCGTGGTATAAGCCGCCTTGCGAACCCATTTATCTTTAATAATAATTAGATATTATTACTATTAAAAAGAGATGTTTTTGCATTAATTTGTCGACATTTGAAGAAAAAACAGCATATTTTATTTGGAGGAAAAGTTACTTTTCATGGCTTGCTCTCTATTACCAGCCTCACATGAAAAGTATCACTTTTCCTCCATATAAAATAATATACTATTCTCGTCCCTGCAGAATTTATTCTTGGATTTTTATTAATTTAATTCGATACTTTTCACATGAAATTATGAAAACAGCTCTGGCCGGTTTCTGTCTTATTTTATCAATAACGTCAAGCTGACAGTTTATTATTTAAAATTGTGAAAAATTGAAATGGGTCTTGTGACATATAGGTATCTACGATTTCGCGATTTTTTTTCTTTTCATTAGAAAGGGGGTGTCCTATAGAGTAGTTTAAGCCAAAAAAATCGGAGGATCCGCGAAATTTGAGCCGAAAAAATGACCCCAAAGTTCGAGTTTTGACACAAACTTTCAGCACCACTTCGCAAAAGCACTAGAAATATAGACAATACACACTTGAAAATCAATTCTCGGGTAAAAATATTAACCAGGAGACATTTGCGTAGAACGAGAGGCTTTCGTTTTGTCCCGGTCCTAATTTAAGACGGCCCATAGCCCCATGAAACAAAATAAAAGTTTATTTGTAATTATAATTGTAAGCTAAGCATCCCCCTTTTTACTGTCAAATGTCACAAGGAAGAAGGCACACTGTTGCCAGACGTTTGACACTGAAAAGATCTGGAATCAACTTTCGCTTAGCTGAAATGAGTTATGTAAGAAATATTTGTTTATTTAGTATAGAGCAACCTCCCCAAATGCAAAATCATAATTTTTTTTTCGATTTTCATTTTTTCGACTCTAGAATAACTGGAATCAGTTACACGAAAACATGTTTCTGTTTTACATTATAAATATTTCTCTAAACATAATACCTCAAAAAACTTCTTGCGGAAATAAGTCATTTTCATTTTTTGAGTTAGTTTGGGTTAGTTTAGGTTAGTTTGGGTTAGTTTCGTCTCGTTTAAGCAGGCACGCACTTGCGTGAAGAAAGGCTTGCGCCAAGCGCAAGCCTTTCTTCACGCAAGCCTAGGCGAAACAATTTCGGTTAGTTTGGGTTAGATTTGGTTAGTTTGGGTTAGCTTTGGTTAGTTTGGGTTAGCTTTGGTTAGTTTGGGTTAGCTTTGGTTAGCTTTGGTTAGTTTGGGTTAGTTTGGGTTAGTTTCGTCTCGTTTAAGCCAGTATGCACTTGCGCGAAGAAAGGCTTGCGCAAGCCTTTCTTCACGCAAGCCTAGGCGAAACAATTTCGGTTAGCTTGGGTTAGATTTGGGTTATGAATATTTCACTTCACGCATGACCTCCGGTCGGTCCGGGGCTCAACAAAAGGAAAAGTGCTAACCCATGGCATACCCAAAATCGGCTGAAATGCGCCACTTTTGGCAACACTGTACCGGGCCTTTGGCGTCCACCACTAAAATTTTATTATTTCCCCGTTCCCTTTCCTTATTTTCACGTTCCACCTGGGAAAGTAGTAGAGGCACTTTGTCCGTTCTACGTCAATTAACCTCAAAACTCGAACTTTGGGGGCTTTTTTTCGGCTCAAATGTGGGGGATCCTCCGATTTTTTTAGCTTAAACTACCCTATAGGACACCCCCTTTCTAGTGAAAAAAAAATTATTCGTGAAATCGTAGATACCTATACGTCACAAGACCCATTGAAATTATTGATTTGTATAATAGCCAAATGGATATAGAAGACTCAGCAAATATCGCTTGTCTGTCGCTGCTGCCAGAAAAATCGAGGAAGCGGTATGAAGTATGGTGCCAAACAAAGACTGCTACTGTAGTTTCAGAAACCGTGCTTTTGGCGTGCTTTCACGAAAAATCTGCTGTATTAAAGTCTCCATCAAACTTATGGTGTGAATATTCCATGTTGAAGTCCACCCTTTTCATAGAGGAAAACATAGATATTTCTAAGTATCCTAAACTTCGAGCATGTTTAAAAAGAAGAAATGACTGGTATAAACCTAAAAAATCCAATGTATTTGACAGGGAAAATGTGAATAAGTTCCTGTTTGAAGCCCCCGATGATATTTATTTAATGATGAAGGTTGTAATGGTAGTGGGAATTGCTGGAGCATGCCGTTCTAATGAACTCGGTGTAATGAAAATGAACAATGTTGAATTAAGGCATGAAGTTATAACTGTTACTATTCCTGATTCAAACATGGAATGGCACGTAAATTTACAGTGACTAAAAGTGACGATGAGAAAGTTTGTTATTTCAAAATAGTTCAAAATTGCATAGATATACGATCTCACATGACGAATTTTAATCCTCGCTTCTTCATGCGATATCAAAATGGAAAGTGCTTAAATCAGCCTGTCGGGAAAAACACGATTTTTTCAATTCCAAGTAAAATTGCTAAATTTCTGAACTTTGAGAATTGTAAGCAGTATACTGTACACTCCCTTAGACGAACGTCGGCCACTTTATTAGCAAATACTGAAGTTGATGTCTTAGCTCTCAAGCGACATGGGGGATGGAAATCTGCAATTATTTGGAATACAGCAATTTTAAGCTTATTGTCAGCAAATCGAATCAATAAATTTAGAATTAATTATTTTCGAGGAGTATTGACCTCTTTTAAATAATTCCTGCTGCAAAATAAAGCATGTTTTTGCTAAATGCGGCGTATAAAATGAAATTTAAAAATATTTGACACTGGCAAAATCGGACTGTTACAGCATAACTGGTCGATTCTTTCGCGTTTTGCCTCAGCTGTAGCAGCTTGGCAATTGCTAACCGAGAACTGTTAAAAAAAATTCCGGCGCGGTTAGAGCCATCTTATCTAATGTTTCAGTGTCTGAGTCCCCCGACTTCAGGTCTTCTTCTCAAATAAGAGGATCTATAGCCTCTATACATGAAAACGGAACCTTATATTTGCCTCCTAATGATTGAAATACTCTAACGACCTTATCTCTAATTCGATAAAAAAACCTTTTTACAATATTGCCTTTCTTGGTCATCTAGAGAATTCCAATGCTTGCCTAACAGTTTCGTAACGTCATTAAAACATGCAATTAAATTGTCCCTTATTTTATTACTAAAAGTTTCCGCTTCGAAACTTCCTTTTTTAAAGCATTTTCTCATTTTATCTATTTCTAATGGCATTTAGTATTTCCCTCAAAATAACTAATAATGCTAAAGAAAAATTTTATAATTCTATTGCCCTAATCATTTGCCTAACGATTTGCCCTACAATAATATGTTAACAAAACTACTAACTATGTGACCTTTTCCTCTCGCCGATTTTTTCTCCGCTAGTAGTAAGGTAGGACAAGACGACTGCTTGATATAGTTGGACGCTGACGTGTCCATCGGCGGCATTGCACCTCCACTAGCCCGTTCACCTGATGCCAGCCCCGGTTTGGGTGCTAGTCGATGTTCCCGTTGGGGTCGAAGTAACGACCTAACTCGTCAAGGTTACGATCTTCATCGCCAAATTACACTCGCGACGCTTGTTTTAGACATCGCTAACTGATGCAGTTGAGGCTGCTATGTCGCGGCGTATCTTTTTTTTCATTTGCCTTCTGTGACTTCCCCATAGCTTTAGTCCTAAATTAATCACTAGGCAGGCTAAGATTAAATAGAATGCGACTTTAACGTCTTTCGTGACCTTGTATTTTTCTTCTTGCACAATAAACTTCGAATTCACTACTAAATCCCAAAAAGGGCAAAATTCGGCAATTAGTCTAAAAGCACCAAATTTTGCAGGACCATTTTTAAGGACATTCTAAGGGATTTCACCCGGAAGGCAAGCCCAATTTTTGATTATGAGTCAAGATGGCGGCTATTTTTTCAAAATTGCGGTTTAAAATCTAGTAAATCCTATTTTGATCTGCTTTAAACGATCTATAGGTCGTTTTTGACGAATCTGGAGCTGAAAAAAATCAATACAAATATTGTTTTTTTTTCTGCTGATGCAAGTTTAGCTAAAAATACTGTATACAGGTTAGTCAAAAATTACCTCTACAAGGAAATAAAGTTGAAACACAAAATAATTCAGTTTTTATATTTTCTATCATGCAAGTATTTTTTTAAATTGCTTTAAATTAATGTGATACAAGTTAAGATTAACTGAGTCTTTCTCGGCGCGTCTATCCAATCCAAAATATGATTGAACCAAACCGTATAAAATAAGTGATCTCGCGAGTCTCAGCGTCGGTACAGTTCGACAAGTGAAAGAATCTCAACGACCTCTGAGGCAGCAGAGGGGAATCGTATACGAAATATTGCCATCCCATAGGCGTACAATATTATTTTAAACATATTGTATTTATTTATTATTAATACTTATTATTATTATATTTATTAAAAAGCAAAATTCAAAAATATTTCTTATGCCAAAAACCAAAAAAACTGAGAATGAAAATAAAAAGCAATCAAACGTGCAACTATTTATTGTCAGTGAATCTAGAAAACTATACATGGATGATTTCTCCAGATATGAAAAGCAAGAGTTTCCTCCATCCATTTCACTAACTGGTGACCTCAGATCTGGAAATAAATCCAACTTAGTATAAATGTTGGAAAAATTAGTTTTAGTTGAAACTTAGGTACAACCCAAACAATGCGACGGAATAGTTTGTTATGGAGCTGCAATGGTGCATTCAGTTGTTCCACGTGTAGCCAAAACTTTTTAGAAGTATTTCCATTTGGAATTTTATCCATATTTAAAAAGCAAAACATCTGCGCTAAATTGTAAGAGGGTAGACTGACACCACCAAAAAGGCTCGCGAGAAGAGGGAAGCAGGGGTCCGGAGACAAGTTTTAGCTAAAAGTAAGGCTGTCATAAAGTCGTAATTATTTTATCACAGGTTTCTTTATTATGTTTTAGGTGGTCTGCCGAAAAAATGAGCGGTTTTTTGGGCAAGTGTGACAATAAAAGCGAACTATTTACGTTCCTAGCCAAAAATCTTGTAAAATCAGAGGATAATTTGGAAATTGTCACGAATGTTGGTGACCTTTTAGCTACAATGAATTGTGAGTCTGCATTAGCCGGAAAATCGTGTTTAAAATGGGAAGAGGCAGATGGATACATTTTGTTGCATGTTTCGGACATGGTCAGACTTGGAGCAAAAAATATTTTAGTTCAAACTATTGATACTAATGTTGTTGTTTTGTGTGTCTCAGTCTCATTTTTCTATGAGCTTCAGGCTATGGGTTTAGAAGAACTATGGGTTTTATTTCGGTCGGGAAAAAAGCGACAATATATTGCAGCTTACAAAATCGCTATCCATGTAGAAAGAGAAACGTGTATGGGCCTCAGGGGCTTTCATGCCTTTACTGGTTCTGACAATGTATCCTTCTTTGGCGGAAAACGAAAAAAGGAGCATGGAAAACGTGGATGTCATGTGAGTCAGCAACCGACGCATTTATTTTTATGTCTTTCCCGAATGACCACATTGCAAGTCACATTCAAGCACTTCTTGAAGACTTTACATCAAAGGTGTATGTTGCAACTACAGGATTCTCCAAAGTAGATCAGCTTCGAAAGCACCTGTTCTGTATTGAAAATAAGCCGTTACACCTAATTCCTCCTAGCTCCGCAGCACTGTTTCAACACTGCGTTCGTGCTGCATATCAAGCTGGCCAAATTTGGGACAGATCATTGGATATGTTACAGTGTGGCCCACCGGCATCAATTTCTTGTGGTTGCGTCCAGCACAATGAAATCGGGAAGCCAGTTTGGTAAACGCTTTCATCTATATGGACAGCATGCAGAGAGCTGGAAAAGTGCGGCTGTAAATCAGGCTGTGATTCGCAACGTTGCTCATGCCGGTGCGCTGAACTGACTTGTACATTACAGTGCAAGTGCAGGGATACATGTGTACAGTGGTACCCGTTTGGTGAAGGCTAAGCCGCCGAAAATTCATTAAAATCGTTAAAAAAAAACAAGGATTCGGCACCCTCTTTTATGGCATGGCATGAATGATATGTTGCAATATGAGTCGGTTAAATTCCCAGGGTGGCTATGCCCCCCCCCGTGTCTACGCCCATGTATTAGGTGCCAAAAACTGTTGATAACTAACAATTCCGAATTTTTAGTCGGCCATTTTGAAAAAAAGGCGCCATTTTGAGTCAAACTCAAAATATATCCTTGCCCTCCGGGTCAAAAATCTTAAGACCTAAAATACGTGTGTGCGAAATTTCATGCTTACAAATTTGCCGAATGGTTGGATTAACCTCGGCAGCTATGCCCCGTTTTCCTGTAATTCCTGCTTCGTTGCCTTTGAGCCCATCACATGATACATTTCGTGGCCTGAATAGATTAATTATTTGCAATATCAAAACATGTGGAATCTGGCGCACTGCATCACTGAGAAACTCATTCCCAGAACCTCCCCCACCCCCTAATTATAACCTACAAGTATTCAAGAACCGTGTCAATCAACATCCTCGCACACATCGCTCGACGAGTGCCATATGATCTCCCTTTAGTGTGTGTGCCATTGCCATAAAAAATGTCCTGATTAAAATTATCCTGGAATAAATTTCTAATATTTCTTGATCTAAAACAATCAATATGCATTATTTGTTTTGTATGGGTAGTTCAGATCATGAGCGGAAAACCAATAATTTGTATTATATTGTAAAACAGAGTTTTATCCACCGTTATTAACCATGTTAGCATCATCAGAAGATGATTTTAATCATGATGCAAAAATTCTGTTTCCGTATTGTGGATAAAACTCTGTTTTAGTGCATTTTGCCGATGGTTCCAAACCTCAACATGGTTGTAATTATATTGCCATACACGAAGCACTAAAGCACATCTGCAAGAACAGTAACATAGCAATATGATTTAAACACACACGTTATACACTGTTCTGCTGCACAAAAGTTTCTACAAAAGCAGCAAAAATAAGTTTTCTATTTGACTAGGAAGGTATCATATCACGCAATATCAATCATCACATAATATTAAACTCCTACATATAATATGGTTCGCTAAAATATATGCATTCTCTGCAAACTTACGTGTAAAGGCATCGTTAGTTATCATTGGTATCATGTCGCAGCAACTACTTATTTAATTTTATGTGGCATAAAGTTTTCCGTTGCTCTGCTAGCAAAAATATACTGTTTCGACGCATTAAAAAAAGAAAATAATAAAGCTATCACCTATTAATCTATTAACATTGTATATTTTACTTTCATTTGTTCGCATATTTTTTATTCAATTAAAATTCCAAATTTTTTTACAAATGTTTATAATTGCTGCTTCCGAATTTAGCAAATATATGATTATATAACTATAACATCAATTAATGATCTGTCACAAAAATCGCCACCAAAACGTGCTGTGCTGTAGTGTGCTGATTTGCTGTTCAGTATTAAATTTATTAACATTATTTACCAATACATTTCTTTCTAATTAACTGTTTGTTCCTTATAAGTTAACAAAAGGTCTTGCCCGGAGAAATCGACGGTTAACGCTGATCCCACAGACTCTGTACCGAAACGCGCAGAGGTGGCAACCTAACCAAAGTACAATCTGTATCCTGTAAAAAAACAAAATATTTTATTCAAATATGAAACCAACATAATAATAAACCACAATGGGTACATATCTCTTCCATTTCAATGTTGCAATAGGTACTAGTTAAATACATCAACTTGTTTAATCATTACGATTGGAATTATATTTCTACTCTGATAAAGTCTGATAATTTAAATACGTTATCTCTATTGTTATATATTTGTTTTCAATTCATACAAGTAGATTTTGATATTTCTTTGGAGTTTTTGTAGGCTGCAGTGCGTTTAATTTTAGTGAATTGTTGGTGTTCGTGTTCTGTGTTCTTTAGTGGTATTTTATTGAAATCTTTGTTATTGATGAGCAAGAATGTAAGCATCCATTTTTTCGTCATATTAAGTTAAGAGCTTTGTTTAATTCTTGCATTCACATAAGTTAAAATATAATAGCTGATATTATTATAAACTAATTGCTTTGGTGATTTCCTAATAGGTACTCAAGTTTCATTTAATATTTTAACATATTATTATGTTATATTTATTATATTTGTCAAAAGCAGTGCTTGATATAATAATATATGCCTATTTCATAAGTTGCATTAGCTCCAACTGAACTATTGCCACGTGCGATGTAATTATGGTGTAATTATTAGGCCGTCCTAATCACCTATGTTCAATTAATTTTATATTTAGCTGAAGAAGATTGCCTTAGAATAAAAAAAGAAAAAAAAAATTATGCATTTAAATATATAAGCATTACATTTACAAACTTTATTGAATACAGGATAATTTATTTTGTACGTAGTTCTACTTAAGAAATTGGTCTAGAGCTGTATTAAAGATTGAATTAACTTATATGAAAGTTAAAACTAGTTATGTCATTATAATACTAGTTTGGAATTTTGCCTACGGGTAAGTTGTAAATATCGAATAAAATTTTGCCATAAAAATGTTTTGCATTTAACGACGTTTAGTCGAATTTGCTGAATGCTATTTTTGATAAGCATAAATGAATATCAACATTTATTTTGTACCAAAAAAAGGTTATGCAATCAAAATTTCGGAGTCATAGGCGGAGGTTTAAAATATATTCCAGAAATTCTTATACAGAAAAATATTGTTAGAATAACCTGCAAAACATTGACAGCCAACCAGAAAGCATGGCAATTCTTTTGGATGAAAGCAATAGTCTGAGAATCCCTCGTTCTGTACGATGCATTTTAAGGACCCTCTATAACACTCACAACTAAAAAAATCGATCCGATCCGATTTTAGAGTTCGCTAGACAATCCGGATCTGCGAAACTGGTGAAAATAGGGAATTTCCGAAAAATCTTTTTCATAATACCTCTCTGAAAACTATCATTTTCGACGTCTCTGTAGAGCAAAGAAAGTAAGTCTTTTCGGTCAGGGCACGGGAAAAATTTTCCCGATCCCTAATTAGGGAGCGGGAAAAGTTTTCCCGTTCCCTGATTTTAAGTGCTATATTTGCAGTTATTTAGTCACAGAATAAGCATAAAGTAGAATAAATTGGGTTAAAATTATACAGCGATGCAGTCTACAAGATTAATCTAGTACATTTTAGCGTCAATAGTCTAATTTTAAGTAAAATTATTTTATTTATTCTGACATCACTTGTCACAAATACTTCAAAATTAGCTGCCTATTCAATTACAACAAAGCATACAAACACATTTCCATAGCAACGCTTGATGAATATTAGATAAATACCTGTCTTGCAAGTTTGACGTTTGCTTTCATTTGATACAAAATGTATTATGACAAGATTTTGGATACGTAAAATTATAATAATTTTATGTTTATGTCTTGATTTCAGAGAGGTATTATGAAAAATATCGTTCATTACACGTCCAGAAACAGCTTTTCCTGTGCTTGCACGACTTCCGGTGTTCGGCTACGCCTCACACCAGAAACTGTCGTGCGCGCACCGGAAAAGCTTAGTTTCTGGACTGGTAATGAAATATACTATTTGCTTATCACCCTTACTTTAAGACCGATTGAAATGAAATTTTTAGGAGAGCTAATTTGGGCATTTGTTATCATGACTGACATGAGACAAATGGAAAAAATGTACGACACTAGCTTTATTTTTTTAAAAAGCTGTTGACACGAAATTTGTTAAAAATGCAACAACAAATACTCGGTGAAGAGAACTTTTATGTTCTTAGAGATAGATGTATATAGTAAGCTACAAATTTGTAGCCAAAGAAGCGAAGAAACTTTTTTATTTTGGTGTTTTTTTGATAAGTGGTTTGGTTTTTAACATAACGGTGTCACAATATAGAAAACACTATGCCGACCGCGGCCGGTCACGCACTGCACAAGCATCAGTAACGCCATGCTAGCTAGAGAGAGATTTGTATTGCACTGGTAATAACCTATTTAATATTTGTAACGTTTATTTCGAAGTTTATTCAGTAAATTTTTATAATATAAAAAATAAGGTATTAAATTTTGATAAAGGCGATTTAGATTTTTGTGATTTAAAAATTCACAGTCGTTTACAAAGATGCAACCGGGGGAGACATTGAAAATGCCGAAGCAGAATACAACACTTATTAAATTTGAAATCTGAGAAAAGTCATAATTGTGTTGAAAGTAATAGTTCATATAAGTTTGGGTTAGATCAGATTAGATTACGTAAGTTTAGTTTACCAAATATACCATGTAAATGCATATTACTTCAAGTGTCGTTGTTTTTTACAATTCAAAACTTTAAGTGTAGTTGTAAAGAGCAAAATAATATTTGCATTCGATTCGTCTCTCATTCCCCGATCTAACGATATGCAACACGACTAGTCTATCGTGAGAAACTAAAAGTCCCCCTATGCATTCCTATGATGGTGTATCAAATCACGAAAAAGTGCATGCTACATTTGCCACACATGACGTCAGACGCGTGAGAGATCGTGTTAGTTTGTTTCTGTGGACGGAATCGGTTCAAATGGCAAAAATAAATTAAAACTGAGTGAAACTAACCGAAAGTTGATTGAACCACTAACCCAAACTAACCAAAAGCGTCAAAAAGAATTAAAAAGTATCAGAACAGATCTAAAAAAAATAAAATTAAAAAATACGTGTGCACTATGTGCGCATATCTGAAGTGAAACTTCTTAAACCTAAACGCCCTAGCCTTATACATATCGTAACGGATTTAGTTAAAAAGTAGTTTTTTTTTTAAATATACCACTCAATTAACAAAAAGGGAAGGCCTAAATGAAAGAAAAATATTCTTCATAAACCTTTCGCTTATGTCTTGACAAGGTAATAGAGCAATTCCTAAACCTAACCAAAGACATTAAAATTGGTTATAACGTATCAGATCCAGTTCAAATTACTAAAATAAATTGGAACAAACTGAAACTAACCGGAGGTTGATTAAACGACTAACCAAAATGACCAAAAAGCGCTAAAACGTATCGAAACAGATAAAAAAATATTAAAGTAGGTTAAAACTAACCAAAACGAACAGAATTTTGGCGACTAACCAAAACTAACCAAAAACATTAAATTTTGATTATAACGTATCGGAACCGGTCCCAATGACTAAATTAAATTAAAACTTACTAAAATTATCCGAAACTTGATTGAATGATTACCTAAAACTAACCAAAAGAACCAAAAAGGGGTAATAATAATAATATACCGATTGTTGTGTCCGTTACAGGTGTTGTAACGAAGAACCTACAAAAAAAACTTGGTAGGTTGGATCTTCCTGCCCAACTTGTCCGTGTAGTGCAGAAGACTGTTTTGTACTCCAAACCTGCCACATAGTGCGGAAGTTTCTAAACATCTAACAGAATAAGATGAATTTCTTTCCTGTTAGAAAAACTATCCGTCAATAATCCGGTTTCAACCTAGACAGAAGGAAAATATTAATAATAATAACGCTTTATTGTCAAAAAATTTCACAATTTGTAGACAAAGCTAGAGATATAGTACAATATATACAGCTAGAGTACAAAACAACAGACAAAGGGTATCGGAACAGTTTGACAAATTAAAGTAAGTTAAAACGAATCCAAATTTACCGCAATTTGGCGGCTAACTAAAATTATCCAAAAACATTAATATTGGTTATAACGTACCGGAACCGGCTCAAAAGACTAAAGTAAATTAAAACTAACTGAAATTAACCGAAAGGTGATTGAACGACTAATCAAAACTAACCAAAAATACCGAAAATCAACAAAAAGACGTATCGGACCAGATTAAAAATATTAAAACTGGTCAAAACTAATCCAAATTAACCGAATATTGGCGACTAACCAAAAACATTAAAATTGGTTATAAAGCATCGGAACCGGTTCAAATGACTAAATTAAAATAAAACTAACTAACCAAAAGGAACCAAAAATGGCTAAAACGTATCGGAACAGATTAAAAATTTTAAAGTAAGTTCAAATTAGCCCAAATTAACTGAATTATGGCGACTAACCAAAATTAACCAAAAATATTTAAATTGGTTATGACGTATCGGAACCGGATCAAATGGCTAAAATAAATTAAAACTAACTGAAACTAACCGAATGTTGATTGAATAACTAACCAAAAGTAAGCAAAAGCACCAAACTTAAAATGTATGCAAATAGGTTACACAAATTGAAGTAAGTTAAAACTAACCAACACGAACCGAATTTTGGCGACTAACCAAAAACATGCAATTTTATTATAACGTTTAGGAGACAATTCAAATGCATACTTCTTCGGTTTCATGGGTGATTTTTCAAGGTCGCGTCACGACACCGAAAATTTTCGTGAACGTCACGACACAGTTTATGAAAAATTGATTATAACGTATCGGAACCAGCTCAAATAAGTAATAGTATATTATGATATAAGGGTATAAGAGGGCCTTTAAAGCACGCGCTACATATCTCAAAACACGACGCGCAGCGGAGTGTTTTGTAAGACGCAAGGGCTTTAAAGGCCTCTCATATACGTATATCATACGCTTATTTTTATTGAGAATGCATCATATTCTCAAAAATGTTTTACTTTTTTGAGTTACGTAGTTACTATTTAGAATAACGCAATGTTGTTTTTAAATGTGTTCCTTCATTTGGACATATAGTAATTTAAACGGCAGGCAAATATCTAGGTAAAAAAGGTAGATCAAATGTTTCTATAGTATCCTTTAAACAAGTAGGCGCATCATAAACATCATTTTAAGCACGCTGCAGCGTGCGATAATCGTTGATTATGATGCATGGGTAATAAAAAATAAATTGAGACTTAAGAAACTAACCAAAAGTTGATTGGTAGACTAACCAAATCAATGATAATTGATTATAACGTATCCGAACCGGTCAAATGACTAAATTAAGTTGAGACTAAGTGAAACTAACTAAAAGTTGATTTGGCGACTAACAACTATTAAAATTGATTATAACATATTGTAACAGGTTCAGATGAATAAAATAAGTTGATACTAATAAGTGAAACTAACTGAAAGTTGATTTGACGACTAATCAAAACTAACCATATCTATTAAAATTGATTATAACGTATCGGAACTGGCTCAACTTAGTAAAATAAGTTGAGACTAAGTAAAACTGACCGAAAGTTGATTCCACGATTAACCGGAACTAACCAAATCTACTACAATTGATTATAACGTTATCGGAGGCGATTCAAACAACTAAATTAGGTAGAGAATAAGTTAAACCTGCCTGCCGTACAAAGTCTGGAGCTGATCAATGACAGTTTGTGACAAGAGGGGCTGCATTGTATTGGCTGGCAGGAACGTCAAACTGGTGAGAGGAGTTTGATTACAGGGAGTGACGCCCCCGCCATTCCGAGTTGCCATGGGATATGGTGCATCAAATCCCATCGTCCTCCCCCAGGCTGGAGAATACCAAAGTACAAAGTCTGGAGCTGATCAATGACAGTTTGCGACAAGAGGGGCTGCATTGTATTGGCTAGCAGGAACGTCAAACTGGTGAGAGGAATTTGATTACGGGGAGTGACGCCCCCGCCATTCCGAGTTGCCATGGGATATGGCGCATCAAATCCCATCGTCCTCCCCCAAGTTGGAGAATACCATAGTATAAAGTCTGGAGCCGATCAATGACAGTTTGTGACAAGAGGGGGTGCATTGTATTGGCTGGCAGGAACGTCAAACTGGTGAGAGCAGTTTGATTACGGGGAGTGACGCCGCCACCATTCCGAGTTGCCACGGGATGTGGCCCATCAAATCTCATCGTCCTCCTCCACCCTGGAGAACGCCAAAGTACAAAGTCTGGAGCTGATCACTGGGGAGTGACCCAACAAACCCCATTTTTACCCCTGTCAGACTAGGGACCGCCAAAAGAGTGAGTCTGAGGCCGATGCTTCTAGTGGAAGCGGCCCTAGGTGGTAGATGCATAAGCCTACTCGCATCGTCCGGTGAAAGACCACCCCACCAGAATTGGGAAGCGCTAAGTGGTTTTCCCAAATCACGTTCCGCTTCCGCGCTGGTGGTCCCGGGTTCCACAGTAGGAATATATGGACATGATGGTGCTTCCAGGATCAAAATATTCCGGAAGTAAACTCCCCAGCCATTCGGATCTCCGGGCGCTGGGTGGCCCTGGGAGCCCTTCATTCCGCATTTCACAGATAGCAAAGATACCGAACCAATTTAGAATAGATTTCTGCAACATAAGAGGCCTAAATACAAACTTATATTCAGTACACCGACATCTACCAGCAAATAGACCACATATACTAGCCCTTACAGCAACACAGGTATGTTCTACAACAACAACAGTGAACTACCCCTATCCTGGTTACGACTTACATACCCGATTTAGATATAAGTTCGGAATATGCCTTTTTGTCCGAAGCGACCTTTCATGTCACCGCGAGGAAACACTCGAACCGAACAACCTTGACGTCATGTGGTTCAAGTTCACCGCCAAGGGATTAACCAAGTTTATATGTCGTCTCTATCGCCCTCCGAGCGATAGAGCCTACCAAAGTTTTTTTCAACACTAGCTACCACTTTTGACTCAATACAGGTCGATCATCCCAGTTCAGAAATAATCGTTCTGGGAGACTTCAATGCCCATAACACCAACTGGCTCAAACATCATAACAAGACCGACAACGAAGGTAGAGAAGCTGAAGCATTTGCCATCAGCTGTGGTCTTACTCAACTTGTAGACGAACCAACTCGAATCTCAGAGAGGGGCGAATTCGCCGCCCTTCTGGATCTTTTTCTGACCACAAATCTTGACCAGTACAAGGTTACAGTTGGTCCGCCATTAGGTACTTCCGACCACAATTATTACAACGGTTTGTGAATTGCCACCCATACAGAAGGATCCACCAAATCTGGCATTACAATTCTGCAAACTGGGACGATCTAAGGGAGTTCTACCTAGATTTTCCTTGTCTCGACGTCTGCTTTGGAACTGATGACCCGTCAGTCTGCTGCGAAGAGATCACGCAAGTAATCTCCTCAGGAATGGAAGCATACCATACATCCCAAATTCCATCAAGTTACCGTCAAAAGGAAAGCCCTGGTTCGACAGAAGATGCGAAAGAGCTGTAGGTAGGAAACAGGAAGCCTACAAGTACTGGCAGCAAAATCAGACCGCTGAAAATCGCAATTATTTTGTCGAAGCAAGAAACGAGTGCAAGCGTGTGATCGACGAAACTAAGGACAAACACCATCAAAGGATCAGAAATAAACTTTTGCAATGTCCCAGTGGTTCCAGGAATTTCTGGTCGGTAGCAAAGGCAGTAAGTAACAACTTTAAAAAAACGTCTCTCCCACCTTTGACGGACGAACGTGGCATCACGGCAACTACAGCCAAGGAAAAACAAACATGCCCGCCAAAATATTTTCATCGGACTCTACCTTAGACGTCCCCCAAGGCAAGACCCTCCCCACCATACCGAACATCAACACTACCATAGCAGAAGTCAAGTTTTCTCACCGTGATATTCGCAAAATCCTTAAAGAACTAGATACGCAAAAGGCATCAGGACCGGACGGAATACCTGACATCGTGCTAAAGAACTGCGCCAACGAGCTAATACCCGTTTTTTTCCAAGCTTTTTTCTCTGTCTTACGGAAAAGGGGTTTACCCATCCTCTTGGAAAGTCCGTCGAGTGCAACCTGTTCTAAAAAAAGGCAAAAAAACCACGCCCTCAAACTATCGCCCAATTGCCTTGCTTCCAATAATCTCCAAAGTCATGGAACGTGTAGTCAATCAGCAACTACTCAAGTACCTCGAGAACAACAGAATAATCAGCGATAATCAATACGGCTTTCGCAAAGAGAGATCGACAGGAGATATATTGGCCTATGTCACTCATATATGGAGTAGAGCAATTGAGAACTACGGAAAGTCTCGAGCGATTGCGTTGGATATTTCAAAGGCATTCGACAGAGTTTGGCATGACGGACTGCTCAACAAACTGCCGTCGTTCGGACTGCCAGCCTCTCTCTGCAGCTGGCTAGCCAGTTTCTTAAAGAACCGATATTTGAACGTTGCAGTTGATGGGCACATCTCAGACACATTCACCATCAACGCGGGCGTGCCTCAGGACGCAATACTTTCACCAACTCTGTTCCTCATCTATATTAATGACCTGCTGATCGAAACGAATAATCCTGTTTACAGTTTTGCAGATGACATTACCCTTGTCTCCCACTTTAGATCAGAAAAACCCTTACCAGCGACTGAGACTCATCACCGCAGACAGGAGCAGATTACAGCAATTAATCAAGACCTGGAGAAAGTTCAAACTTGGGGCGACCGAAATTTGGTCCAGTTCAATGCAGCAAAGACCCAGCAGCAACGTTTACTAAGTGGGCCAATGTTTTACAGATACTTTCACGGCAGATGTTCCCAGGATTTGGCCCTCCTCATCTCGCCCCTGGCAACTCCTGTCAGACAGTCACGACAGACGGCAAGAGCGCACCAGTTCGTCGTGCAACTGGATACACCTAGAACATCGCTTTACAAGAACTCCTTTGTCTGGCGCACTGCATCACTGTGGAACTCACTCTCAGGACATCTGTTTCCCACTAATTACAACCTACATATATTATATTCAAGAACCGTGTCAATCAACATCTTCGCACACACACCGCTCGTCGAGCGCCGTAGGATCTCCCTTTAGTGTGTGTGCAACAGCCATAAAAAAATAAAAAAAACTAACCGAAAGTTGATTCGGCGACTAACCAGAACTAACCAAGTCTATTGAAATTGATTATATCGTATTGGAACCGACTTAAATGATAAATATAATTTGAGACAAAATAAAACTAACCGAATGTTGATTGAACGACTAACGAAACCTAACCAAACCCATTAAAATTGACTACAACGTATTGGATCCGGTCCAAATGACTAAGTAAAACTAACCGAAAGTTGATTGGACGACTAACCAAAACTAACTAAATCAATTAAAATTGGTTTTAACGTATCGGAACTGGCTCAAATTAGTAAAATATGTTGAGACTAAGTTAAACTAACTGAAAGTTGATTACACGACCAACCGGAACTAACCAAATCTATTAAATTGATTATAACGTATCGGAGCCGACTCAAATGACTAAATTAGGTTGAGAATAAGTTAAACTAATCGAAAGTTGATTCGACGACTAACCAGAACTAACCAACTAGGTGAAACGAGCCGAAAGTTGATCAGACGTCTAGTCAAATCTTTGGAAATTGATTATAACGTATCGGAACCGACTTAAATGATTAAGACAATTTGTAACTAAGTGAAACTAATCTAAAGTTGATTGAACGACTAACGAAAGATAACCAAACCGATTAAAATTTATTATAACGTATTGAAACCGGTCCCAATGACTAAAATAAGTTGATACTAAGTGAAACTAACCGAAAGTTGATTGGACGGCTAACCACACCTAACCAAAGTTGTTAAAATTGATTATAACGTAATGGAACCGGCTCAAATGAGTAAAATAAGTTGAGACTAAGTGAAATTAACCGAAAGTTGATTACACGACTAACCGAAATCCACCAAATCTATTAAAATTAGTTATAACGTATCGGAGCCGACTCAAATGACTAAATTAGGTTGAGAAGAACTTAAACTAACCGAAAGTTGATTCGACAAATAACCAAAACTAACCAAATCTATTAAAATTGAGTATAAATTATCGGAATTCACTCAAATGGTTAAAATAAGTTTATACTAAGTGAAACTAACCCCGTTAGGTCGGGGATTGAGACGAATCGAATGCATTTTTTTGGTTTTTACCACCATCTCTAATGTTATAAACTGTAAAAACGAACGAAACTTGAAGTAATATGGATTTATGCGGTATATTTTGGTAAACTAAACTTACATAATCTTACATAAGTAATTTTTTACATTAAATTGTGTTAAGGGTGTGTGAGGGTGACTTTTAGTATCTCTCGATAGACTAGTCGTGTTGCATATCGTTAGATCGGGAAATGAGAGAAGAATCGAATGCAAATGTTATTTTGCTTTTTACAACCACACTTAAAGTTATAAATTGTAAAAAACAACGACACCTGAAGTAATATGCATTTATGTGGTCTATTTGGTAAACTAAACCTACGTAATCTAATCTGATCCAACCCAAACTAATCCAAACTTATATAAACTATTACTTTCAACACAATTATGAGTTTTCTCAAATCTCAAATTTAATAAGCGTTGTATTCTGCTTCGGCATTTTCAATGTCTCCCCCGGTTGCATCTTTGTAAAGGGCTGTGAATTTCCTGTAGGTGGTTGTTCGTGTGTGTTATAGAGGGTGCATCTTAGACATTGCTTGTTCTCCGACTGCAAGGGAGATTATATTAATTGTTAACCAATTGTAATATACGGGGTGTAAAAAACTCATCATTGTGATCCTGTAAACCGTAAGAAATACAAAGACGGTTAAATGAGTGCAAAGTTTCGGATTTCCATTTAAAATGTTATCTAATTTTCTCCCGTTTTCGAGATTTTTGAAAAAAAAAACTGAAATTCTGAAAAATTATTTTTAATTTTTCTTGACTTTATCTGAAGAGATGATTTATAATAAATGTATGCATTATCAATACATATCAAAATAAATTTGATTTTCATAAATATGGGTCCGTATTTTTGATCTTATTTTTTTCGAAGCTTACGATCTTCCGATACCAATAACGTTTTACAATTATCGAAAAATTTACAGAACTAGGAATTTCCTATAAAGGGAAATGTGTTAGGCAGAGATGGAGTGGTCTTTTCTGACTCTTCACTTTGGAGAATATTTTTGAATTCAAATGCCCGGCACACACGACACGGTGTTCCTGACAGGTATGTCTGTTCAAGTCGCCCGTACAGGCAAACCGGAACGTATATGTGCATACTGTGTGTGGTCAATCAACAGATATCGCTGCCTGTACGGACAATCTGAAAATAATTGAAAATTGATATTTTGTACCTGTGATAAAGTGCGAGCTTTGAGTCGTCCACAAACGCAACAGTAAACCGAAAACTAAAGAAAATTGTTTTCCGTTCTAAAAGGATATTAATAAGCTACTAAACCATTTTGCTGACTTCGTATCTTTTACTGTTTACGAATTTAAGCTTCAGATTTTTTATTGCAGTAATGATTTCCTTTCAAAAAAATATGGTATTTCTATAACAAAAAGTACTGCTTGAAAATCACCGCTAACGATTCTGAAATATCATGTATAGTGTTAACAGTTATGCTTTTATAGCACACATGTTCTTTGGAGGAACCTTCAGTTTTCTTTTATTGCTAACAAATTTCCCAAACAGTTAAGAGCCACATTTGTTATATTGTTCAGTTTTTTGAATATATCCTTTTTAGTTTTACTTCTTAGAACTTTAAACTTGTCTAAATCTTGAGTGTTTCCATACTCTTCAAATGTTTTTATTACCAAAGAAGAAGAATACATTTTCCAACAGGATGGAGGTAACCGGCGGGGGCATATAGACATAAAACACAAACATGGAAGAGAAATCAAGTTTTAACGCCCATCACTTCAATTTCCGGATTAAGATAATTTTTAGGAAATTTAACTAGTGATGAATTTAAACCCTTATTTACTCCTCCCGCGATTTTTTTGTTTCCAAAAATGTTCTATCTGTTTTAAACATATCCCAGTAAGCACAACTAAATCAAGACAACAGCTCGATATATTATTTAGCAGATTGGTTTTGGTTTCAAGTCCACGCGTATTCTGATAATATACTGCAAGGAGTGAAAAGTGATGGAATTGTGTCAGCTCAAAGATAAAGGGTGCTTCGTTTGCCGGTGGGGTCAATGTCAAGGTCGGAATAACAAAAGAAGATTAGTTGTTTAGTTGTTATTGGCCCAATATATTGGCGCAAAGTTTTGCACGCACATTTTTAAAAGGAGAATACTTGGTAATATCTCAATTAGCACTGGAGATGTCAAAAACAGTGTTGCCACGATTAGAGGTATTAAATGTTACATAATTGAAACAATTTGAGAGTTACAATTTTAACACTGTGCTTTTTACCACATCTAGTGTAACAAGAAGTATTAGAACGAGTTTATGACGAATGGTTCTACTCATCACAGTTCTAACATCTATTTATTTGAACAGCATCAAATTAAGACCTTGCATCATAACTAATAAATACATTACTCGTATGTAATTCCATCGAGCTGCATAACCTGGTTTTTCTCGTATTTCCCCTGCACACACAAAATTGTTAGATAACTTTTGAATAGCAGAGATTACTTTATTTACGAAACTAAGATTGGTTTATTTAGATTTTTCAAACTGAAAACCAAAAATCACCAACTCGGGAGATTTCCTATTGAACTGTTGTCTGTTTTTTTTCGATCCTCACAACATTTTTCGGCGCTTGAATGGCCCAAAATAACCCGTTTTTCAAAAATATACGCGCCCAGAATTTTCCGATTGGGCCCCCCTTCTCACAGATCATTTGGGTCAACAGATCAGTTTTTCGTTTAGATCTAAAGTCAATATATTACTGGAAAAAAAAATCTTTTGACCATTAACCCAAAACGAATTAAATAAGTTTTATAGTATCATTGAGAATGTTTCCTGGGATTTCATTGACAATATGGAGATTGACATTGAGCGGAAATTTGCAGTTTTAATAGATCTTCAAAAGGGTGCATACTTGGAATCTTTCCCTAAAAGAAAACTTACTGTCAGGTCAAATCAACTACGCACAGTGAATTGGTTTGATAATCGTCTGAGAGATATGAGAGAGAGTCTGAATCTGTTAAATGGGGTGTGCAAGCAGTGTAAACGAGTGAGTGATTGGATAAAATTTAAAAATTTTAAAAATAGATATAGAACTGCCATATGCAACGCAAAAGAGGCAGCTAATGATAGACCACTACCCCACTTTCATACTTGGGAAATGTGAATTCTGTATCTAATATGTTTGAATATAAACAAACATCTTATATTGAAATGAAAGATATCATATCAAAACTAAAAAATAAATGACATACAAATATATATACAGTATGTCCGGCGATCGGGTAGACAAGAGGACAAATGGACCAAAAATTGCGTTTCTCGATAAAAAGTCATTCTTCATAAAAATTTTTGCTTGTTATAAAAAATTGATTATCGTTGAGAAAAAGTTGTTTTTTTATACAGGGTGACCAAAAAGTTGAATATTCTATTTTTTTAGGGGAATTAAATAACCTTATTTTTCAGTTTTCAGCAAAATATTTCTTAAGAAATGTGCTTTAAATCATTTTGTTACGGGTACGTTGGAGACCGTTCATAATTTTTTTCAATTACGTATCTGTATGAGGAGTCGCCATTAGCATAACATTGTATTAAATGTATCCTTTGCTCCGTTGTTAACATTATAAATGAAATACCATTAAAAGTTACCGACTTAATGATGATTTGAATGACACTGTCACGCACATAACTTGTCAGTGAACGAAATTTGGTGAAATGCAAATTTTACACAAGAAACTTCTTTTTATCCAAAGTTGATGAAAATCGACATCTGAAAAGATGGAATGATTTGAACCAAAATTCTTATGTAGTATTTTGCTAAAAACTGAGAAGTATGGGTACTTTATTCCTCAAAAAAAATTGAAATTTTAACTTTTTGGTCACCCTGTATAAAAAAATAATTTTTTCTCTACGACAATCATATTTTTTTAACAAGCAAAAATTTTTATGAAGAATGACTTTTTGTCGAAAACTGAAATTTTTGGTCCATTTGTCCTCTTGTCTACCCGATCGCCGGACATACTGTATATGGACTAAATGTGCAATTTATAAAATCTGTAAAAAACCTAGTGTACATTCCTCTCGCAAAACTGTTTAACCGGTGCATTTATGAGTGTGTCTTTCCGGGGGTCCTGAAGAGAGCACATATTACACATGTGTTTAAGAAGGGAGATAAAGAACAGGTTACAAACTAGAGGCCAATTTCATTACTGCCCATTATATCAAAAATATTTCAAAAGATCGTGGCAAAACAACTTGTTGACCACTTTGAGACCAACAATTTATTCAGTGACCATCAATTTGGCTTCAGATTAAAGAAGAGCACAGTAGTGGGAGTTCTTGAGGTTGTGGATGCAGTTATGGACTCATTCGAAGGCTTAGAATATTTTGATGCCTTATTTATGCGACCTCAGCCAGGCTTTTGACTGTGTCACACACTTTCTCTTATTAGAAAAATTAAAGTCCTATAATTTTAGTGAAAACAGTATAAAATTGACGCAGTCATACCTTGCTGATAGGTACCAGAGGGTGCAGGTGCGTGGAGTGTTGTCTGCGGAAGTGCTCTTGGATATTGGGGTACCACAGGGATCGGTATCCATCCCACTTAGCTTTGGAAGTGCCAAATTTGTACTTTTCGCAGACCATACAACTGTTGGAGTGTGTGGTGAGACTGTGGGGGATGAAGAGAGAAATTTATTGGAGGCTCGGGAAGCTGTGGGAGAGTGGTTCCTATCAAATCGCTTACTTCTTAATGCAGAAAAGACCCAAAGCATGATATTTTCGCTGAGAGAGATCAATGGTGACCAATGCGAATCTGTCAGATTTCTTGGAGGGGATCTGGATTCAAGATTGATCTGGGAGCCTCAGGTTGTAGGGTTGTGTGATAGACTTAGGTCTGGGGTCTTTGCTTTGAGGAATCTAGTGGGATGTGTATTCCAGGAAACACTGAGAACTGCATATTTTGCTATTTTCCACAGTCAGATGACCTATGCTGTTTTGGCCTGGGGTGGTTCATCGCATTCGGCCCGCGTTTTTGGGCTCCAAAGAAGGGCTCTGAGGTTCATGTCGGGTCTGAGTTACAGGGAGGATTGCAGGGTTGCATTTACACAGTGGGGTGTATTGACTTTTCCCTGTGCATATATCCTAGAACACCTCTTGTACATAAAAATTAATAGTGACAAATATAGAACATATGAGAGCCTCCATAATCATAACACTAGGGGAAGGTTCAATCTGGTTGCACCCTATAGCAGACTGGAAAGGTACCAATGTACGGCAGATTTCCTTGGTGTCAAACTTTTTAACAAATTACCTTCACAAGTCAGGGAACTTCCCTTTAACCAATTCAAAAAAAAAAGTATTTTTAATTAAAGAGGCGTTCTATAGCACCACAGAGTTTCTTGAACTTAGAGTCTTAGACATGTAGTATTTTATGTCTTTAGTGGATGATACTAGTAATTTGTTTTGTTTAGTTTTTTCTACCATAGTATTAATTTTTTAATGTTTGTATTATTCTTTTGACTTTGTGTAAATGCTTGTACGTTTTTAACATGTAATATATTTGATTTGAATATAGGAATAACGTATAGTCGAAGATCCACGCAAAAAGCAATAGAGAATAGACTAGAGGCCTGTACTTTGTATTACGTATACAATCTACGATGCATAATTCTCTATCCTTTACCAATTACTTTCGTTCGCCTCGCCACGTGCGTTGGTCCGGTTGGTCGTTTAACTATTTTCTTCTGTCTTTACCAACGCTATATCCCTCTCTACTTTCAATCGCCTCTCCGTTCCACGTTTCCGTAACTCGTACCCCGTGTCACACATTTTGTAACGTTTCCGTGACACATTCACCAGCTTATAGTATGAAACTCGAAAAAAAACGAGCCCAGAAGTAGATTGAAACAGATTCAAGTAATGTTGTTGTTGTTGTTAATTTCACTGTGGGCTTCGCATTTACCCAAATCAAGTGGGAGGCAAGGGGGATAGACCGGTTCAGAGGCCACGACTTCTTCTTATCCAACTGACTTTTCCAACTTTTCTTAAACTCTTCCAAGTTAATCCCGATTCCCTATATTATTGGTAAATACAATTTATACTTTTGTACATGTTTATAATTAAAAGACAGTTATTTAGACAGACAGCACAACAGAGGATGACACTCTTCTCGCTTCCGGACAACCGGTGGAGCCTTACACACACCGCAAGGTTGTCTTGGGTGAAGAACCCATAGGATTAAAAGAAAGGATTCTAATTAGATTGTTTCACTAAATTTTAATGCTTGTATCTTGTTAAATAAAATTAATTGAACTCATACGTTATAACGTTATTCAATGTTATATTTCGTCAATACTTGGATGCTATTACTACGATACCTTTATAGTTTAATTCTATTGTGTTTTAGATATTTACTAATTAAAATCATTTTTAGTCATTAATGTTTGATAATATAGATCTGACTGAATTGGGGCTAAGCCCCAACTTAACAGAAATTCCTGTGTTACATTCACAATATGGGGAATCCAATAGCCCTAATTTTAAAGGTGAGGTTATATTTTTATACCACGATGAAAAATCAAACTCTCCCTGAATAGAAGCATACCATATCTCTTTTCCCCTTACAGATTGTTTCCACCAGGCCTTCCACTCACTTCGAGTTTCCCTTATTATAAGAGGTCAAGAGGATATAGCTCTTCTTTGTCAAACATTATTTCTTGAGGCACAGTTAGAATTCTACCCACGTTTACCAGTTTATCAGTCACTGTATTGCCATAAACATTCGAGTGACCCGGTATCCAAGCTAATATAACCCTAAAGTTTAGCGATTCATTAATTTTTATCAACAGCTTTTTTGTATGAGCGACACAATTTAATTTAGATAAAATTGTTGAACACTTGATTTTTTGACTTACGCTTTTTGAGTCAGTGAGGATAACTATCTTGTATCACTTTACCTTGGCAGTACTTGTTGGTCTTATCACCTACAAAAAAGCTCAATACTTGCAAATATAGCCATATAGGATTGTTACTTAAAACCATAATTTTTAAGACAAATCTCCGTGTCAATAACGTCCTTCTGAATTCCAAGGACATCTCTCTGCATTCCGACAACAGCACGTTAGTCAGAACACATTTCATACAACCTGACACGATTTTCAGGGCCATAAACTGAAGACTGGCCAGCTTTCTCCCTAAGTTATTTGATATGAGACTTAACAAATGCGCTGCGTATTCCAAATGAGATCGAACGATACCCCTATACATGTGATTGAGGATTACTGGATCTGCACCCCACCAAACTCGGCAAATCGCCTGCATGACATTGAAACCTTTCTTAACTTTCATCTGAATATCTGAAACTTACTACTTACTTATTCTACTTCAAATTTGAGCTCAGAGCCATGTCCACATACTTGGTCTCCTGTACCCATAAGATAATATCATTACCATAGATGACTCAAGGGCGTTGCACATGACTCTCCCATGTCTGAAGAGGACCGCCTTAGACATTCGAGAAGACAGCAAGAAACCATAATCTATAAACCCATGGTTTAGTTTTCCCAAAGACTCGTTTATCCTATCAATAATCCAGGGTATGTCCTTGCCTGTACAGGGTATACATAAGAGTCATAATAATCTGCATATTGTATCAGAGAGGCTTGATCTGGTATAATGTCATGCAATTCCTGAGTGTGAATATTAAATAATAAGAGGCTTAACGGGGAACCCTGGTTTAGATCCATACTGGAAATTCCAGAACCAATAATTTTGCGATCCTGTCCCTTGATGAACAATTTTAACATTGAAACTGTTTCTGTTATCCTAGTATAGGGCCTCAAATCGTGAAAAAGTGCATGCTACATTTGCCACATGACGTCATACGCGTGAGAGATCGTGTTAGTTTGTTTAACTAAACTTAAATTTGATTATAACGTATCGAAATCGGTTCAAATTACTAAAATAAATTGGAACTAACTGAAACTAACCGAAAGTTGACTGAACGACTAACCAAAACTAACCAAAAGCACCAAAACGGGCTAAAACGAATCGGAACAGGTTACAAAAATTAAAGTAAGTTAAAACTAACTAAAACGAACCGAATTTTGGCGACTAACCAAAACTAACCAAAATCACTAAATTTGATTATAACGTATCGGAACCGGTTCAAATGACTAAAATAAATTGGAACTAACTGAAACTAACCGAAAGTTGATTGAGTGATTAACCAAAACGAACCAAAAGGAACAAAAAG